>PVJA010036415.1:0-21117 GCA_004027025.1 Myocastor coypus
TTGTGATAGATCTCTCCAGTTGGAAAGAACTCAAAACCAATTTCAGTGCAGATGCAAATAATCCTAACAAATTATTCTATAAATACACCACAAATAGCAATACTTTGTGAGCTTAACAGCTCTTACTTATCAAATAAGGAAGCTGAAAAACAGAAGTTGGGTCTGTGTGAGGAAAGTAGATTGTGAATCCAGAGTTCTGTCTGGTTCTTCTGGTCAGTAGAGCTATCCTACATGCAACTTAGAAGAATACCACTGCTCATGGGTTAGCTCTGATCTTACTCCTTGGCTGCTCCTGCTCCATGTGTGTGTATGTGTGTAAAAGATAAGGAAGAGAAAGAGAGAGGGCAGGGTGAGAGAAACTTCACTTTTTTTTTTTTTTTTTTGTCTTTTTGAGACAGGGTCTCGCTATGCAGTTGAGGCTGGTCCTGAGCTCACTTTTGTAGCCCAGGCTGGTCTCAAACTCGCACCACTCCTCCTGCCTCAGCCTCCCGAGTGCTAGGATTATGGGCATGCGCCACCACGCCCGGCGAGAAACTTCACTTTAAATCTCATCCACAGAAGAAGAGGAAGAGGACAGCAGCTCTCTGAATGGGGGCGTTAATCACGATAAAACCATTCTTATGAACCAGGATTGAAAAGGTCAGGTGTGGTAGCCGATGAATCTTGTCTTTCAAATTATTCCATAGGTTGACAATTCTAGGTATTCATTATGAAGCCAGCATTTTTAAAAATTATTTAGTCCAGCGTCTACAGGGTCTCACTGAGTAGATCAGCCTTGTGATCCTCCTGTTTTCAGCCTCCCAAATGCTGAGATTATAACACACACCACCATGCCCAGTTTCATTAGCCATCTCAGCATGCTCCCAGGGTGGGGCCAGCCCAGCAAGCTGGGGATCAAACCCTGATCCCTGCATGTCTAAGCAGACGCTATAATCAGCTGAGCTATCTGACTGGCCCCAATAAAAGCCAGCACTTTTTTTTTTTTTTTTTTGTCTTTTTGAGACAGGGTCTTGCTATGCAGTTGAGGCTGATGTTGAGCTCACTTTTGTAGCCCAGGCTGGTCTCAAACTCGCACCAATCCTCCTGCCTCAGCCTCCCAAGTGCTGGAATTACAGACATGAGCCACCACACCTGGCTAAAGCCAGCACTTTTTATTGGAACTGAAAAATGTTAATATTAAATGGCCTTCCATATAACAAACTTTCTAACAATTTAGAATTAGATTTTAAGTATAATATAGTAGAAAAGAAAATATAAAACTCCATCCTGAGTCAACCGATTTTCTTTGAAAATTGCATGGTGTAGAAGGGGATGAGAAACAAGATTGGAGTAGTTTCTGCACTATCTGGTATAAAATTGGCAAAAAAAAAAAATAAATAGCAAAAATTACATGTTTTAATAAATGCATTATAAAAATTCTAGCATTAATCCTTCCAAAATCAAAGGTCTTACTTTCTGGGTTGTGAAATTATAATGTGTAAAAATTCACATCTGCCATGAATAGAAGACAGTAACACACAATAAACTTAAAAGTAATAATAACAGCAGCAAAAAGTCAGAAGTTCCAGGGCCAGCAAGATGGTTCAGCAGTCTAAAGTGGCTGCTTAGGAAAGCTTAGGCAACTTCAGGAACTGAGGTTCAATCCCCAGTACCACACACTGTGCCAGCCCCACCCCCAGGGAAGACTGAGCTGGCCATAATAATAAAAAGAAAAAAAGTTCCAGTGTTCCTTCCTATATGCCACACTCTGCACCTATATTGTATTATCTCATTTAATTTTCATCAGGTGTTATGAGATAGAATCTATTACTAGATATTTTTCATTAAAAAGCTCCGAAAGTGAAGTTGTTTACCTCAAGGTCACACAACAGCAAACAACAAAGAGAGCCAAGATGGTGAATCCAGAAATCTAAGCCCAGAAGCTATGGCATCCTCTCCTACTTAGTACCAAGGGCAGCGACTGTAAACTAAGAGGCTTCTGGCTTTGAGTCTCTCTTGGAGCTAGGCAATCTTGGGCAAGTTATCTTACTTTCTAGTCTCAATATCTTTGTCTGTAAAATTAATATAATGATACTTCAAAGGAATGTGCAAGGATGAAAGAAACTGTAGAAAGACACAAAGTAAAATCCCATATTCTGACCTGTTACCTTGCCCATAAATGTTTGATGAAATCTAGGAAAGTTTCAGGAAAAAAAGAACTGAGGCCTATGATAAGAAGCTGATGGAAGTGACAAATTAGATGGTTATTTCAAGTTATGAAAGTGTGCATGCCTATAGATTGTAATCTGTGTACATACAATTTCTATCTCCGCACATAATTTAATTCATTAGTTCTTACTGCTAATAGGATTTCAGTTAAAAATTGTCAGGAGTAGGAATCTAGTCCAATGGAAGAGTGCTTATCTTGGATATATAAGGACCTCAGTTCAACCCCTAGCACACTCCCAACTCAAATAAATTGTTAATGGTGAATTTAAAAATTAACATAAAATTAACCAAGTAGGTAACTCTCAGAACTTGTGAATCACTGATACAGCTATGGATATAGTTAAGACATTATTTGACTTCTGCACTACATTATAACAGATCGGATTAAAAACCTCAAATATAAAAATAAAAAGCAGTTCATGCATAAAGCATGATGCCCTGAAGCATATTAGATCTGTTTATCTCTCTGTTTAAACTGAATGTTACCTGGTATAGTTTACATAACATGGCAGGGATCAGCTTGATAAGTGTTTATATCACCTGGGGAGCGCACTGGCTCATTTCCTCAACACCTTTCCACATGACTAGGTTGCCAGCAAGTATAATAGCAAACAAAGTTTTAATAGGTCAAGAACAGAGTAACTGCTCACATTAACAGGAGGGAGAGAGGGCTTGACGTGTGCCAAGGCTAATAACTGACACTTTCCACATTCATTTCTGAATGCTGCTTAATGGGGAGTTTAGAAGGAAAGGCTTTTACAAAAGCCTGACATAACTTCCAAACTGTGGGTGGCAGGAAGAGGGAAAATGGAGTGGCATCGCTGCGGATCGGCACTTGAAAGTGTGGTTGCCCTTTAAAGAAGGTGGTTCATAAACCATCTCTGTCACTTGTTTGCTTTAGCAACTCCCGATTAACTCTGTTATTAAGCTTAAGGATTTAGTGCATCTCTTCCACTTTTTTAAAAGCTGTCTGAACTAGGAATGGTTCTCATTTTTATTTGCCTGTTGTCTAAGAGAAGCTGCTACTTAGAGACCGGTGCTGTCACATCACATCCGTTTTGCTGAAAGCTGCAACAAGACAGATAAACATAAGATCTATTTTAGAACTTTTTTTTCCCCCTATCAGGAAAAGAAGAAAGAACTATCTTTTCCCTTTCTTCCTTTCCTTCTCTTCCTTGGACAGTGTGATTATTTATGTTAGTAGCATCTACAGACCTCTTGTCTCCTCTGCCCACTAGGAAAACATACCATAAGTTTCAGCAAAGCTTAGAGTGTGTGGAAATAGATAGCCATGTTAGGAACCCTGATTTTTACAGCCCATAAATGGTAGTGTATGCAAAGTATTGTATTTATCCATCACCAAGGAGGAGGCAAACTCTGCTACTGTATTTAAACAGAAGAATGGACAGACTTTCTCTTGTTGCAAAATCTGTGTCTTTTGTGGGTATACTATAATGGAAGCCTCTTTAATAATACAGGGCATAGAGGAGCTGTGTAGAAAAAGGAATTGGAAGTTCATGCACAATGTTCCTCAGACACTGCCCACTATAGCAAATAGGAAACTTTGTCAATATGTATCCAGGCTCCTGAGGGATACAGATCAGTAACTGAATCATAGGTAAATAGATAGATTAGATATGGCAGTAGTGGGAAATACATGCTGAAAAACAAATCCACAAGAACAATTTTACAGGGCTTGCCTTCTATTTTCATAAGGAAACTAAGCCAAATAATCTGAAAAGGGTGGAAATCAAATCATCTGTCAAGTTTCTGTACCTTTCATTTATCACACAGTTTAATACCATAATGAAAAATAGCAAATGAAAAATGAAGTGAATGACCAATGAAAAATGCATTCTCTGAGGATACAGTGATGTGTTATTAGCCTAAATCCTCCACCCCTGTACACAGATAACTGGTAAAGGAGGCCCTGTGGCCACACAATCCTCTTCATTGAAGTATAACAAATCCCAGGATGACATTAACACTACGGTTGGAAGAGCCTTCACTACATGAAAGTTTCCCTCTTCTTTCTTTCCTCTCAGGCTCCAGCATTTATTTATCCCTTCTTTCAATCAAAATATGAGTTTCTAGGAGGCTGTTATATATAAGCAGAAACCTTGTAATTCCATAGTCAGAAAAGAATTCTACTGAGAGAGAGGGTGGAACTGTCGGTGTCATCTGTTGGGTACTCCCAACAGGCCAAAGATCAAGTTTAACAGTAGTCATGCAGGTAGCATGAACCTTTTCACTCTCGGGAAAACTGAAAATGAGAATAATTTGCTTGTCCATCCCCTGCAGAGGTAAAGCCAGAATTTAAAACCAGGCCTACTTGAGCCCAAACTCCATGTCTTCCACATAGATCTAGCTATTCCCCTTAATCCAAGAAGGTAGAAATGTCCAATGGTATCTTGGTGGTAGTTGAAAATGAAAAGCAGCTTGATAGGTGGCTTTGAATATAAAATCTAATAACAATGAATATTCACTGAGTGCTTACTGTGTCATAAGTCTTCGAAGTATATTGTTGGATCATCATAATAATTTTAGGAGTGGGCACTGTTGTGAAGCCTATTCCCAGATGATATAGCCCAGAGAAACAAGAAATTAGCCAGGTTTACACACCAGCAACGGATGAAGCTGGAAATTGACCCAAAGCTACTGCTGGCTCCTCTTCTTCCTCTTTGTCTCCTTTTCCTCCTCCACATCCTTTTCTTTCCCCTCCTGACTTCTTACACCCTCTTAAGACTAAACAAGAGGAGGAGGGAGTAAGAATCTACCTGAGCAAAAGGTTGTGATAGCAGCCTCTTGGTTTATCTTTTTTTTTTAAAAAAGGCTACTTTTAAGAAAATTGTTTTAGACTCAGCAGTGAAATAGCTTCATTTAAATAATACCACCCACTAAAATAAAACGTTATTTATCCTCAATGCCCCTATTCAAACAGTGCAGGCTTGAGGAAGAGATAACATTTATTTTGCACACTTGGTCCACTCTGGCAGATCATGGGTACTCACATCATTCTCCTGCTCCTAAACCAAGATGATTAATAAGGCAGAATATATTTATTTCTAAGAAGCAGGGGAGTTTATTCTGATTTAGACAGTATGTGCTGGCGAGCTGCAAAACAAAACTGACCTCAGCATAATTAGGTTGGACACTGGTGGAGTGAGGACTTGGAACACAAATAGCTCTATTTTGACAAGCAGAATTCAAGAATGGCCGGTTTCTTTCTTTCTTTTTTCAAAAGGAGAATGATGATTATTTAATATTTGTTGAGTGCCGACAGTGTACTCAGCGCTGCGCAAGACCCAGGAACTGGAGGCTGGAAACCGCCTGAAGGGAAACGTTAGCAAATTAAAATCCATAGAATCAGCATGGAGGACGGCTGAGGAATACCTGATGAGAGGGAGCGGCTCCCACCTATCCCAGAACAACAACAAAAACAGGAGCGGTAAGGCAAAAAATAAAAACCTGTATGCTTCAAATCGCAGAGATGCAGCCAGGTGGAAAAGTATGCTTTAAAAGAGGGAACTACTGCCCAAGTGAATAGAAGGGAACATAAACTTGAGTGGGCAAGATGGAGAGCAGGAGAAGGAAGGATAAATTCAAAGATCAAAGACATCCCAGCAGTCTCCTGGATTCCTTCCAGAAAAGGGGGCCTGAAGAAATGCAGCCATGGGTGTCAAGAGAAGCACACAGATCCACACACCAGAGACACACTGTCACTTTGCTTGCGCGTGTTGCACACGCAAAGCCCATGAGTCAATATCAGCCCCCGGTGGTGAAGGAGAGCTCACCTTTGGTGGTGCTGATGGCACTCTCTTGGAAAGTCCCAAAGCAGCCAAGAAATAGCTGCCCACGGACTCTACCACATCACCTGTGCTCATAGCATCCAGAAGACAGCCACGCTACCCTTGGGACAGTGAGTCCAGGGCTGCCATTTCACTGAGCGAGGGACCTTCTGCGAAGAATGGAAAGAACACAGCAGTTGTGGGGTGGGAGAAAACTGGGGAAGAGTTAGAAGCTATTGAGTCCTTTGAAGGAATCCCCAAAACCAAGAATAAAAAGAAAAACTGGTAGATATGATGCATTTTGACTTTCAAAGAACTTTTTAGTAAGAGAGAAACAAAGAATAATAATCCTTGCAAGAGGCCATTAAGCAAAATTGGTAATCACAGGGCAAGTGTAAAAATTCTGTTACATTTTAAAGAGAGAGAGAGAGAGAGAGAGAGAGAGAGAGAGAGAGAGAGAAATAACTCAGTAAGAGATGGAAAGCAATGAGGAGGAATAAGGGCTTTTTTCCTGAAGAAAAAGGTTAATTGTGGAGGACCCAGGGGAGACCAGCAATATCAGCTTTTTTAGTCTTAATAATGACCTAGAAGAGGAAGATGAAAAGCAAGATAGCAAAACTTATTGATGAAAAAGAATTATTTAAGGGTATTTGAGTCGTGGAAGAGTCTGAGAGTCTAGAAAATAGACACATGTTAGGAGAAAAAAAAAAGAAAAGAAAATTAAAAATAATCCAGTGAGTAAAAATTTAACTGATGCAGGCAGAGGGCACCCCTCTTCAGAAAGAAACCTTGTATATCTGGCCATGTCACTACAGCATGCACCATTTCAGTATGGTCCTTTTGTAGGCTTGATTGAGTCTAGGAGAGGGTCACTGTGGAGACATGATTATTCTATGCCACTGTAAGTCCTAAGCCCCTCGGTATTCCACTTGCTGAAGCTGCAAAATAAGGGCAATAAAATGGGCCTCCTACAGAAGCATGCTGAAGGCCTCGATCTGTTACTGAAAGCAGAATGGAAATTCCAAGAGAGTCAATGTCATCCCAGAAATTGATTGATGGAACTAGTGGACAATTCTCCAAAGCACCTAGGTGGTTTCTGCATGGCTCTCTCCTGCCTGTCTATGACACATTACTGAAGCTCTTTTCTATTCACAAAATAGCTGCTATATTTCTGCCAATGATCCCCCTGTGTAAGTCAGCCATTGTCCCCTGGAGAAAGGTGCGCATTCATGAATAGGAAGTTAATCAGCTTCTCAGAAGATAAAGTCTGGCTATTTCAAATTTAAAGGAACTACCATCCCACCCAAAAGCCTGATAAATAATATCACAGGATGCCAGGAGACAGAGAAGTCAGTTCATAGTCTGCTCCTTCCCACCTCCTCTCCCATCCCTGGCTAACTGGAGAATGGGTTGACTTCATGGCAGAATTGGATGGTGTCAAAGAACAAACAGGAGCAACATTAAGAGAGGAGAATATCACAAGGAATATTTTCTAAGTTCTTTCCACTTTAAGAAGTGCTTTAACTTCCATTGTTCTATGTAATTCTGGCAAAGGCCTATTTTGCCAGGTATCCCTATTTTACAGACAAGAAAACTGAGGCTGTGAAAGTCTTAACATCAGCTTATGAACATTAGAGCTAAAATTCCAACTCATTTGCTCTAAATACAAGCTCGTTCTCTTTCTACTTCAGCAAATAAAAAGAGGAAGAAAATATGCCCGCCCTTCCTCAAGAGTTAGACATCTCCCATGCCTCTGGGGTGGCTGATAGCTGTTGTGCCAGAGATTTTGACAGAACCTTTCTTTTTCCCACATAAGCCACCCTAACCCAAGCTCACCTTGGAGTGCATTTAAGACAAATGGAAGTGACAACTTTCCCACTCACATTTGTGCTAGCAAGAGCAAAGCACTAGAGAGATGTGTTTACACATTCAACATCACCTTTAGGTATTCTGTCGAGATTTTGCTTTCTATTTGCACTCATCTTACGCTAGTGGTTTTCATATTACATTAGCAAATTTAATCTCTGCTAATGTGATAGGAAGTTACTAACACAATGAGATTTGATTTAACAATTTTCAGACTTCAATAGCAAAAGCAAAATTTGCAAGCTGAACACCAATTCCAATCCCTAATTAAAAAATAAATCAAAATACAGAGATGTCAGTAGTTCCCATATTTGAGGTCTAGAATCAAGCCAGCATTGAAAGACAGTTTGGATCCAGGAAATTTGTGAATGAACAGAAGCAGCTGGAAGAACCACTGGCAGATCTGAGATTTTCCTAGGTAATCCTGAATGAATAGAGAATCCGCTAGCTTCCTGTTCTCCAGACTCACTACAGCCTAAGAAAATCTGGGTGTTGAAATTACCAAAATAATTGTCATTCTCACTTTATCAAGGCAAGGCAGCTTTGTTCTCCAAAAGCCTGTCACCCACATGGCTGAAAACAAGCCTTATCCATCAGTGCATTAGTCTTCTCAGAGTACCCTGGCCTTGAGACTCTTGGCTGTATCAATAAGAAGACACATTCAGACCATGGGCCTACACAGAAAGCAACAGGCTGATACCACCAAATACAGGATGGTTTTCAGGGCATTATCCTAGTCACTGACTATTCCTAGATTTTTTTTTTTTTTAAATTTTATATGTTTAGTACAGGATTTTCAAGGTCTCACTACACAGATTTCCTGTTTTCAATCTCCCAAGCGCTGGGATTACAGGCACACGCCACCACACTCTGTCTCATTCGCTATCTTGGCGCACCCCTGGGGCAGGCCCTGAATCTACCTAAGAAGGCGCTTTAATCTGCTGAACTATCTGGTTGGCCCTCCCAGGAAATTCTGAAGGGCTCACTACAGTACTGATTTTTTATTTCTATGCTTTCATAACACAAGGCTAAAATCCAACTGAAAATATTTTAGGGTCATGACAATAACCTGGTAAAAGTTGAGTGTATTTTATAATCCAAACTGATTTTTTATAGGTACATACAAAATATATACTTTAATCCATCAGTAGCCACATGTCCCAAAGCTGGAAATTTATTCACGTTTCTCAGGTTATAACCCAGCCTTATCCCAGATACAGAACTTCTGGGCCATCTGCTTTACCAGTTCTGCTGGGAACCAGCACATTTCGAACTGCCTCACCCTTAGAACTGAAACCCCATTCTATTATTATTTTTCTTTTTAGCAGATTAGAATTTATTGCTCCAATGTATACGTGCATGCACTGTATAATAAAACTTACCTGATTATTGTACAACTGCACATTAAAAATTCACTAAGATAAAATTAATGTGATTTTAATAATATCATTTTAATATATAGAATGTCAGGTGATAGGGAAAAGCTATTTTGAATTCAAGATGCAGAATGCCTCCTGTGCGCCACCTTCCTCACAATAGCTGAACTGGTGGGTGAGCATTGTCTGCTAATGTTTCTGATATGCTCATCCCGGGGGAAATGGCTGAAGTTAGGGACCTTTTAAAATGTAACAGGACAATGCTTTAGAGACTATAACATAAAGAACTTCCCTGCATGCCAGGGGACTGGGCCAAATAAACTTATATTTCCTGTATACTCTTCTGTGAGATTCAGCCAAAGAATATAACTTCAAAGAATCCTTTGATGGAGAAAAAATGTTTTCATTCAGCCATTTTATGACAGTGCTACAGGATACTTACAGTTGATTTACTATAATGACAGGGCCTGGATACCATCCCAAAGGAAAAGAAATCTTACTTTTCTCCTGCCACCGACCTGCCATATTTATTATTCTCAGCCAGGGCTATAGATGGCAAGTGATGGGTTAAAGGGAAAGCTAGAATGTGGGAAGTATAAATCCAGAGTTCCCAGCGGTGTCACTCACACAAGGCCTGTGACCCACGGCAGGAACATTCCCATGGTCAGGTGCCTACTTGCTCCAAAGTCCAATAAAGAAAGCAGACCTCCCAGCTCTGCACAGCTGCTTAAGGAATCTGAGGGGCCAGAAAGGAAGAAGCATCTGGCTGCCACCCCATTGGGCAAAGACTCAGCCGAAGGAAGTGCCAGGACACTGTTGACCTACTTTGAGCCCTTCCTCTCCGTTTGTCCCCAGGCAGAAGAGATACAAAAGCATCACTATGGCATGGGGAAAAGTTGGAGAAGCATTCTGGAAATTGACATGCAAATAAGCACTCCAAGTCCTCTACTTTGTTCTAAAAATTCCCATCATTGGGAGCTGTAAAAACACCAGTGAGAAGAGGGACAGAGATGGGAAGGATCTGGTGGTTTTGCAGCCAATCTTCCCCTTTGAGAGATTGTTCCTGTACCATATCCCAGTCTGAGCTGGCACAGGTAAAAGTCACATCCATGCACCAAATGACTGAGAAGCCAACAGGTCTAAATGTAGCTGATCTGTATTCAATGATAGCACATATGCATCTGAGTGGCATCGGCTGTGAATAGTTTTAGCTGCCCACAAAATTAAGATGCAAACAATCCTCATAATTCAAGATCAGGAAGAGAAGTCAAACATTACAAATCAAACAAAAGCACCCATCTCTGCAAAGCCAGCTCTCACACTCAGAGCAAGTTTACAATGCTTGGTTTGTAAGGGTTTTGTGCTCTACAGTCTACACAGTTCTCTATGTAAGAATATTGAAGTTCTGGACACAGACCTTAGAACTAAATTCCTGTTTAAGTCATTTAATTGTTTTATTTTAGAACACTATGCTTATCTGAATGTCAGGTTCCCACCTTCAGATCCAATAGG
This sequence comes from Myocastor coypus, assembly GCA_004027025.1. NCBI lineage: Eukaryota > Metazoa > Chordata > Mammalia > Rodentia > Myocastoridae > Myocastor > Myocastor coypus. Next base: position 10,751 of record PVJA010036415.1, read on the forward strand.
CCCTGTGCACAGTGCTAATCAGAATCTAATACTGAGCCATTCACAAAACTGTAGTTGCCTGCTGGTTATTGGCTGGCACCTTCTAGAGATCTTTGTGGTTTAAGTTATGATAGGCACTGTCCCCTGAGAGAATCAGTTCTTTCTTATTTCAGGCCATGCATAGAAGCAGGTGGAGCACATGGGAGGTGTTAAAGTAACTGTTCTGAAAGTTGACCTCTTACATAGGAAACTAGTTCGTTCTTTTTTATCTAATTAAAAACCTGCTTCTCAGGGGACACCCACTCAGGGGTCCCCCTCTTGTCCCTCTCTCAGACAGGAGCTTTCTTTCCCTCAATGAATCTATTCTGCTCATAACCTCCATAGGAAAAAAAAAAAAAAAAAAAAAACTGCTTCTCTATATATTGTTGCTTCATCTCCAACAGGCAACATATTCCTCATCTTGTGTTGAGTCACTTTACCATTATCACATTTTACTCTTTCAAACTGTCCCAGACCCCACCCTCCTTGGAGATTATGAACCCTCCTTCTTGCCTCCTGAAGGCATTCTTTGTCAGGAAATCCAAGACCATGTGCAAAGCTCTAAAGATAACAATCCTATAATCAAATCAGCTAAGTAAAAAGGAAGTTGACATCTCATTGGTTACTTCAGCTGCCTAACAAGATTATTAAAACCCAAGTCTTTTTTGTCTTCCTGATCTGTCCTCAGAATGTGAGGTTCATGCTCAGCCTAACCCTGCTCTTCCATTTTTAGCAGCAGCTGCAGTCTCATAACAGTATCCAGAGACAAAGAAAGGCTCTCTTTTAGTCTTTCTACTTGGTCTTTCTTTACGTTTAAGCAAAACTTTTGCAAAAGCCCCATCCAGAAACTGCACATGCTCACCAATTTCTCATGGTTGAACTGAGCTGCTACCCATTCAGTCACCCTAGGAAGCACCTTCCTGGCCTCAGACTTCCACATCCCGCCTGCAGTCTGCCAGCCGGTGCTGGTGGCTGTGCCTTCCCAACACTTCCAGCATCTGAGGAGATCTAAGCCTGGATTAGGACAGCAGCCTCCTTGGTTGTGTTCTTGCCCTCAGTCCTCTCCCTCATATTCTCAGCAGAAGAGCCACATCAGACCCTGACTCTACTAGAAATCCTCACATGGCTTTTCTCACTAGAGAAAGATCCGGAGTTCTTCAAGGGTGTGTTGATACACCCACACCAAGCATTCCTCTGACCTCATTGCTATTCCTTGAACAAATGGTGTACCTACTTCTGGACCTTTGTACAGGCTGACCTTTCTTCCTGCAGCTACTCTGCCAGCTCTCCAAAATGCTTACTGCTTCACTTGCTTCAAGTCCGTAATCAGATGCTACCTTCTCCAGAAGATCTTTCCTGGAAACACTATTTAGTGTTGCAGTGCTCTCCTGAGATGTTCTCTATATTCATCCTCTCTCTTCTTTTCCTTCATAGCATCTTATACTTTCCAGCACATTATATAGTATGTTTATCTTAAATTATTTTAACCTCCTACCAGCATGTAAGCTCTAATAGAGATAGATATTCTTTTCCCTCATTGTGGCCTACTCAATATAACTTTAAAGTCTAGACCAGTATCTGATATCATCAGAAATTCATTAAATACATAACGAATGAATAAATTCTAAAATCAATTATGGGCAACTAGACCCATGATGCTTTGTACTTGGGCCACACGTTATGCTTGGGCCATGATGTCTTTGACCATACTTAGGCCCTAGCTTCCATCCCTGAAGAATGTAGCTGGGCAGAGGAAGATAGGCATTTGGAGAATAGATGAATACCTGGGAGAAGTTGAAGCTTTTCTTAGGAAAATAAAGAAGAAAAAAGATTTGGGGACAAGAAGGTAACAATTATAGATAGTATTTTATGTTTCTGTTTTTAAAGATGATAATCAAATTCATCATGAGTCACGAAAAATACTGATTACACTGCTGCTGTTTTGCTCCATATTTTAATACCACTACCCTTCAGGTCCACCATATAACCTGCCCACTCACAGTTATGTAATATTGGTTTCTGAGAGCATCCCAGAAAGAAGAAGCATCTTAGAAGAGATGATGTCTTAGATTCAGTGAGTCCCATACACCCCCTGAGACAGGGCCTGCTGCTGAGGTGGGAAGCAATGCTGAGCGAGAAAGTGCGGCAGCAGCAGCCCTGGGTAGACACCTACCTCCACTGGTGGCTCTGAGCTCTGCCAGTTTTGAAATTTTTCCTCATTCCCAGGACAACTAACCATTGTCTTTCACTCCCACCTTCATTGTATTGGGAGGCTGTGATTTACGATAATGTCTGAGCAGAGAAGCTTTGTTCAGCAGTGTCATTTGACCCAGATTATATGTTTTTATAGCCTGAGCCAATTAGTTAAAGTGACTTTGACTATAATAGGGACCTGCGCGACATTCCTCAATATTATTGCATTAGTCACCCTGGAACAGTTTCTGGGTTGTGTTTGTAATCTGGCTCTGACTGTGCCTTCCTCATTCTGATATTTGTATGATTTGTTGCTGCCCTATAAAATAATGACCTTTGAGTCCTTGAAAGCAAACCCGATCTGATTTTCTTTATTTCCATGAGTCCTTGGCAGGTGAGGGAACACTGTGCATCATGTTTATTGTTCTGAGTGCCAATTAAGCTTTGTTTGCTTTAATCTTTTAATGCTTTATTACTCAAGTCGGGGTTGGGAAAATTAGTTAATGTTCCCAAATCTACCCCTGGGGAGTAGGACAAACCCCAGAAAATTCCATACCTCCCTCCTTCTCCTTTCTCTTGTTTATCCATGGGGAAATTGCTTTTAGAACAGCTAGCTAGCTCTGCTGGAGTGGGCTTGTGGTGCCAGTCCCATGGCATGTATGGCTTGAACCATCATTTTGGCCTCTGTCCCTAGGCTGCAATGGCAAGCAGCTGGATTTTGTTAAATTCACTAATTTATCTGCAAAATAAGGTTAGATAAGCACTGACCATGAATTCCTTGGGGCCAAGACCATATCTCATTGATCTTTGTAGCCCATCACTAAACAGATACTCCTTGAGAAAAGCTGCAGTATTTATAAGATTCATTTTTGTAATCCCACTGCCCAGTGTAGTATAAGAACCTCACATATGTCTGCTGAATGAATGAATAAATAAATAAATAAAATCTGATACTCTGGCTTTTTCCACTCAGCCTTAAGGGGACCTAGAGTTCCACATTCCTTATATGCTTTATTACTTTATTCTCTCTTGCCAAGTTTTTGTTTCCCTTTTAGCACTTCTACTTTTGTACTTACTTTCTCCTCCTTTTTTCCCTTATTGGTATCATCTCATGTTTCACTAATACAAGTACTACCTGTCTGTGGGACAAACAAGCTACAGAAAAGTTAGCCTTTTGAGTGTACATTCAGTGGCACCGCCTACGTTCATGTCATTGTGCAAATATCACCGTCATCCATCTCCCAAACTTTTTCACCATCCTAAAGTGAAACATACATGACACTCATTAGGTAATGACTTCTTTTCCTTCCCCTAAGCCTCTGCTAGCCTTTTTCTACTGTCAGTCTCTGTGAGTCTGCCTATACCAGGTACATCATCGAGGTGGAAGTGTGCTCTCTTTTGCTTTGTTGCTGTTGTCTCCTGTAGCTGGCTCCACTGGGAAGAATCTCATTTTGTTTATCCTTCTGTGCATCTTTAGCTGCTATCTACTATAGAGACCTCCTTTATATTTTCTTGCGTCTTTATATGCTCTTTAGGCTTTTAATTCATTCTTTTAAAAATGTCATGTTCTTTAAAAAAATGTCACATTCTTTTAGGTTACAAAAAAGAAACATGACTTCTAAATTTTTTGAAAGTGTATTTATGGAAAGAGCTGACTCAAATGACACCATTTTGAAAAAAGTACTGGAGAGAAAGAAGGAGCTGATGTAGTTGGAAGGAGTTGTCCTGAGGAATATTTCCTATTTGAAAACCACTATGAAATTTACAGACTTAGGGATTATCAAATAAATTAAACAATCTCTGGATGTTTTTGTGTGTAATCATGGCAAGAAAAACACTACAAAGAAAAGGAACGGCCAGTTTCGTCAAATTTACTGATAAAATCAACAGTATGTCTAACCACTGAAGTTAATTCTGTTCTTGTCCAATTCAACTTGTCCAATGCCACCAGAATCATAGAAAGAATTAAGTTTGTGAATCGAGGTACTGCTGCACAAAGGCAGACTGGCCCCTTTATCAGAATATGGAATTTAGGCAGTGACCAATATTTGACATCAACTGTTTCCTGAAATATGAACTGTTCAGAGCAAGCCAAAATAACATTTCAGAGAAATATAGACAGTAGAAGGCCCCCTTAAGTACACAAACAGAAGAACATGGAGATAGATTAGTTTAGACTAATAAGTACACACTTCATAAAGTATAGAGAACTAAAATTAAAATAACTCAAAATTGCTGTCTTTTTGCCAGCATCCTTTTTTTTGTTTTGTTTTGTTTTGTTTTGTTTTTTTTGTTTTGTTTTCTAGACAGCAGGACTCTGAAATATATTGCAACTGAGACATAGAAGTTAAATATTTGTAGGTAAATTATATTGAATGAATTAGATTTGGCTTAAGGCACAATATGTAAGCATTAGAGTGCATAGTCATAGACAATGAATTCTCTTTAAAATGGGAAAAAATAGAAGAGCTTGTCTCAAAGAATGTTGTGACAACTAAATTAAATGTATATGTAAATCACCTAGCATTAATCCTAATCCCCTATACCTGAAAGCTGGTAGGCACAAAGTAAAATAGCTAATAGCTATTGAGAAAATTTAGCCAATTATCTAGTATCTAGCTTTAAAATTATACTAAGTTGTAAATTTTTGAATATTTGACTTTAAATGAACGGATATACATGTATACTTTTAAAGTATCCAAATATCTCATGCTTTTTACAAATGTCTATGTCAAATCATGTTCTTTCCATTTTTTTGTTTTTTTGTTTTTTTGGGGTTTTTTTGTTTGTTTGTTTTTTGTTTTTTGTTTTTTGTTTTGAGGCAGGGTCTCGCTATGCAGTTCAGACTAGCCTTGAGCTCACTTTTGTAGCCCAGGCTGGTCTCGAACTCACACCGATCCTCCTGCCTCAGCCTCCCGAGTGCTGGGATTACAGGCGTGCGCCACCACGCCCAGCTTCCTTTTTTTTTTTTTAATTTGAAGAAAGCATAAGTTTGGCATGTGCAGCCCAGAGACCAACAGCTGGCTCAGAAGCTGAGAACAGCATTCCTACTTCCACCATTTTCTTCTTTCATAATTTCCTAAATGTTTTTAGGTTCTTCCTTGCTATAGTTTGTTGCATAATTTTAATGAATCTTATCCCTTTTAGCCCTTTATTTTCATCTTTTGTCCTTCTATAGTTTCTTTCACAGCATGCTACAACTTTCTTCCTCTTCATTTTTATTCCCTATTTAATTTTCTTTTTCTACATTTGAATCTTTCCTCTTTCACATTTACTATGTACCATTTTGTTTGTACTGAGGATTGAACTCAGAACCTTGCTAGACAAATGCTTATGCTGCTGAGCTATCGCCCTGGCCCTTGTGACCCATTTTCAAGTAAAACAACTGACTATAAAATATTTTACCTTGTTATAATCAGACTCATGATACCTATCCATTTCTAAAATTTATCAGCCTAGAACTCTTTTGCCTAAAGTCCTGTAACACAGCCCACAGTGTTAATGCACATGTCAATTTGGATAATAAAATAGCAATGTGTCTGGTGAAAGCTCTTTTTTTCTAATATTATGTTCACACTAATATGGTATCTGTATTAATTACTTTTCGATCATTGGGACAAAATAACTACTACCCACAACTTATATGAGAATAAGTTTATTTTTTTTCACAGTGTGGGATCATACATAGTAGGCTAACTCTAAGGCAGAAAGAACATTGTGGGAGCATCTGGTGAAGGAAAACTACTCACCTTATGGAATCTAGGAAGCAGAGAAAAAAGGGAAACCATGAGGTCAAGAATGCACCCTTCCAGCCTGTAATCCCAGCACTCAGGAGGCTGAGGCAGGAGGATCGATGCGAGTTTGAGACCAGCCTGGGCTACAAAAGTGAGCTCATGACCAGCCTGAACTGCATAGCGAGACCCTGTCTCAAAAAATAAATAAATAAATAAATAAATAAATAAATAAATAAATAAATAAAATAAAATAAAATAAATAAAAAAATAAAAAAAAAGAATGCACCCTTCCAGGTCACAGTGACCCAGTGACTCACCTCTTCCAGTTATGCCACCCCTCCTAAAGGTACACATAGCTATTTAGTGACATCCGTGCCCCCACGTACTTTTAAAAACCCTACCTCTGAACACATAAGACTTTAGGGAGACATTTTCGATCTAAACCATAACATTCTACTTCTGGCCCCCAAAAGGCTCATATGTATTTCATTATACAAAATTCAATTAGTATATCTCTGAGAGTCACCAAAGTCTTAAAGTTCCAACATTGCTAAAATTCCAAGTCCACAGTTGTTTTCTGAGTATACTCAAGGCAAATTGTTAGCTGTGTGTCCTTGCAAAAATAAAAAAAAAAAAAAATTAAAAAAGGAAAGGATGGAATGATATAAAGGAATTGGACCATGGGCCAGGGAGATAGCTCAGTGAGATAAGTGCTTTCCTGGCAAGTGCAGGCTCTTGAGTTTAATCCCTGTTACCACCAAAAAAAAAAAAAAAGAAAGAAAGAAAAAAAAAGGAACTAGATCAAAACAAGACTGGAAATCAGTAGGGCAAACATTGTATTACACTGCAACAATTATAGCTCTGTATTACTCCATTATGCTATAGCTGCATATTCCATACCTGGTTCAGATTGTGGAGACATGGATTCTGAAGAGCTTGGGCAGTTGCATCCCTGTGTCATTGCTAGTTGCAGCCCATGCAGCCTCTGTCTTCAGTAGCTCAGCTTGCTGTGTATGGTTTTGCTCAGCAGCTGGCCTGTGGACTGTGATCTCCACAACATCTTTACCTTATCTCACAAGGTCATGCACTGCCTTGTCATGGGCTTCTCCCAGGAACTGTACTCCTGCACACATTTTTGCCTGTCCTCCTAAAATCTGAGCGGAAGCCTCAACGACCTCACATCTCATTAATTCTTCATGCCTGCAAAACCTGTAACATATGAATGATACCAAGGTCTGCTACCAGCTCAAACAGTGGGTTTGGCCTCTTTGGACCATGGCTAGAGCATCCTATGAGTGCCTGAATAGCTAAATTTAGGCAACCATTAGGTTAGCCCACTCTTGTGTGTAGGGTTCCAATGATCCAATCACCTCTGAACATACAGACTGTGCAGGATGACTTAAATCTAAACCATAACAGTATCCCAACATTGTTGCATTGGCACCCAGCAGAATACTGTGTATTATCATCCTTTCCTACAAGTTCTGATTGATAATATAGTAAATGCTTAAGTTTTTTAAACATTTATTACATTGAAAATCCCATTGTCATTAGTCACCCTCAAAATACTCTCATTTTCAATATGCTTACATCATTGTTCTTACTGTTTTAGGAAGCACTTCTAGAAGTCCTCTTTTGGGACTTATAAGGTGTTATCAAAAAAAACACAGTAAATGCTGCTGCTGAGTGCCACCCTAAGAAAGGCAGGCTGGAAAGACAGGTTCCTAAAAACATTAGGATGTATCTTTATTCATCTTAGTCTTTAGCTCTGGATCTGTGTGACTTTTGGCTCTTCCCCAAGTTAAAATGACCATTGAATGGAAACTCTTTGAACTGATTCATGATGTTAAGGCAATCACAACAATGCAAATGAAAATGTGAAAAAGAACTTCCAGAACTGCTTTAGAAAATGGCACAAACTATAGGACAAATGTGTCTGAAGCCAGGGCTAAATTTAAATGAATTGCCACTGTCTTCTACTGTAATAAAAGTTTTTAAACTTTAAATATATTTCTCCTCTTTGCCTGTGTCCATTGTCCAGGCATTATTAGCAGATCATTATAGAACTGGAGAGTGGTTATAATGACAAGGAAATAAAGAGATCTCATGTCTAGGAAGATAAAAAGCAAGCACAGATACTACGGAGGGAGGGACTCTCACTGTCAAATATGAGTCCCAAAAAAGATAGTCTAAATAAACATAGTATTACTTATATGAGGAAAGAAAGGCTTAGTTTTAAGTTCATTGCAAACTTTCCCTTTGGTATTGAGTTATTCTTCTCTAGAGCCTCCCAGGGGTACAAGTCTATCATTTTAATTATATCCTGACATTCTCATAAAGCAAACAGCCTGCTCTGGTAGTATTTATTACCTGTTAGGAAGAATACTTATGAATATGCTTCACCAATCCCAACTGCAGCAATCTGAATGGGCCTCTTCAAGGACAGAAGAGGTGAGTTGGAACACGCAGAGGAGAAAAGTTGCTCATTAAGAGAAGGTTTGTTATCCAGGAGCATGTAATTAAGGTGACAGCCCCAGCGTCAGTGACAACCAACACTTGGGTAGTTGTTTGATTGCTGCGTGGGTCAGGGATCAGCTCCTGCTACAAGATGTATCCACATTAGCGTGTTAGTGAACAGGTTAGAAAGTAAATTACAGCCACTTTTCTCCAGCACATTACTGTCGGTCTTCATTCTTTTGTTTTTACTGTACATCGGCAGGACTGTGGCTTCTGAAGACTTTGTATGACAGGTTAAGCATTTTATCCTTTGAGTAAACAGCAATCATGGTGTGAAGAAAGTGGGGCATTGGAGACTTTTCCCTATTCTTTGAGAATTCCACTCTTCCTTTTTAGTTTGCTCCAAGGGCTCATTGGGGATACATATATTAAGCCCTTTAAATAGTTCATAATAAATCTTTGTCTCAGGCTGATTCTGACAGTTTTTTTAAAGAGTCTTTTAAGAGAGAATCCTCAATCATTTGTTAATCCATGGGGTGATCTTCAAGACTTCAGGAAAAAAAAATAACAGTCTGGGCTCTTGGGTTGTGAAAATACAATGGAGAAAAAAATATAGAAAATCCCAAGAACATCACCTTTCTGAGATTACATGTTCTGCATATATCTAAATGCTTGCCTTCTTCCCCAACAAGCCAAAAAGAAAAGAAAATGATTGCCAGAATAGCAGAGGTTTTTTATTCATAGTTTTACACCTGACAACTTATATTAATCTAAAGTATCAGGAAAAACTATCCTTTTAAATTTTTTTTATTGTTACAATATTTTTTTTTCCTTTAAAGAAATTTTTATTTTTATTTCTTTTTTTTTCAATTTTTTTATTGTTTAAATTTAACACTGGTTATATTGCATATTTTCATCATCAAATCAGTTTAGATTAATACATATAGATATATAAGATTGATCAAACAATTAAACATTAACCTTCCTAAATCCACATTACTTTTTTTTTTTCTTTTCCCCCTTCTTTTCTTTAAAAGTTGACATATTGCATATTGTCTTCACAATCATTCTATAGAGTACAGTGTGTGGGCATGACACAACACCCTATTGATGTTGCATAGAAAAAAGAAAGAAAGAAAAAAAAAAGGAAAGAATACACTTCTCTTTGGACTAAGAGGAAGCAGATACATACACAGTCAAAGGTTTTGCAATTGCAGTGTACCACCAGTGAAGCTTGTGATGTTGGAGGCTATTGAATCTAAGCCTCCTAAAGCTCATCTCACCAATCTAGCTCTGCGTTCCATGCACTGTAATTAAGGATTTTTTTTTTTTTTCTTGCTGGGTGGTCAAGGGCAAGTCGAAGCAAGACCTGTATAACTAAACATTCATTTTTTTTGTATCTTCCAGGGTCAAATCCCCTCAGGATTAAATTTGAGACCATAGACAGTACTTTGTAGAACTGTTGTGAGTGTTAGCCTTCGGGACGAGTCACGACCATTGCTTGGCCATTTTGCTTTCTGTGAAAGCCTGAGAGAATGTTTTTCTCTGGGTAACTCTCCTTAGACGCACTGCAGTTCATTCATACCTTTCCTCTGAGGTCCCATAATCTCCTTGACCAGGAAATATGGGACACCTCTGAGTTATAGGATATTACAGCACAGGTTCCCTTATATCCTGGGTCTTTTTTGACCTTGAAGGGCTAGGGCCAAAATATTAGCTATCCATATAGCCCTTCTTTTTCTCCAATTTTTGGTCTGTTAATTTAAATTCTTAGCCCTCCAGCAGAAAAGCTTTGTGATACTATTACTCTGTAACATAGGTACTTGAGCTTATCATCACTGGCTTTCTGAGTATCAAATATCTTTGACTTAGCTTGGAAATGATATTTTCTGGCCATCATTGATATTCTAATAACTTTCCATACAATGTGATATAAGCAGTTACACAATTTTGACACAGATATTT
>PVJA010036416.1:0-21107 GCA_004027025.1 Myocastor coypus
TCTCCTTGTTTTCTCTTCTCTTTTCTCTGTGGAGGGTTCGTGTGAGGTGTTGTAGTGAGCACTGTAGAGGTGCATTTAGCACAGGACCTAATGTGAAGTCAGGCTCAGGAAATGATTTTGTTTTTTTAATCAAGGGAATTTAAGATGCACCCCTTTAGCTGAGTTCCATAAACATGGACAGGAATATTTTGGTTGTTTAGCCAGGGGTGGTGGCACATTTTTATAATCTCAGTACTTAGGAGGCCAAGGCAGGAGGATTGCCAGTTTAAGGCCAGCATAAACTACATAGGGAGACCCTATTTCCAACACAACAAAATAAAACAGCAAACAGTTTTTTATTATTATTATTATTATTATTTTTTTTTTTTTGTCTTTTTGAGACAGGGTCTCGCTATGCAGTTCAGGCTGGCCTTGAGCTCACTTTTGTAGCCCAGGCTGGTCTCGAACTTGCGCCAACCCTCCTGCCTCAGCCTCCCGAGTGCTGGGATTACAGGCGTGAGCCACCACGCCCGGCTCAAATTTTTGAGGGATGTTATGGTTTGTGTCTAGTTGTCCCCCCAAAGCCTCATACAGTCATGGGGCAGGGACTTCTAGAGTTTGAGACTAACTCATGATATAGTGGGATTATGGGTGATCCACTAGGATTATAGGTCTTAGTACTGCTAGGATTATGGGTATGAGTGCTACGCCCAACCTGGGGCTGATGGCCTGAACATAACATAAGTGAGACAGAGAGAGAGACTCTCTGTCGCCATTGTTGTTATTCTGCCGCCATGAACTGCTGCTGTCTGCCCTGTGCCAGTCTGCCTTGGAGCAAACCGAGTATGGACTAAAACCTCCAGTAACTGTGAGCTAAATAAGCCTTTCCTTCCTTCATTTTGGGTGTCGGGTATTTGTCCCAGCAACGAGAGAAGAGTAACAGAGACAAGGGCTGGCCAGATAGCTCAGCAGACTAAAGCACTTGCCTAGGCGGAGTGCAGTGGCCAGGCTTCCATCCCTGGCTCGCCTTGCTGGCTCCACCCCTGGGTTGTGCTAAGATGGCATTTGGCAATTGAGACTGGGCATGGTGGCCCACGCTTGTAATTCCAGCGCTTGGGAGGCTGAAAACAGAAAAATCACTATGAATCAGATCTATATAGTAAGACCCTGTAGACCCTGTACTAAATACATTAAAAATCTTTTTTTTTTTTTTTTAGGTTGCTTAATGGGAGTGTGTGCTTCAGCATTCTAGAAAAAAGATTTTGTTGTTTTGTTTAGATAGGGTCTTGCCATGTAGTTCAAACCAGTCTTGAATTTAGTATTTGGTTTTAATAATTGCTGACATTTGTAGACTGCCTACTGTATACTAAGTGCCTGTAGGCATTAGCATATTTAATGGATTGACTCATTTAATGAATTTAGTGAATGTAGCCAAGGATGACCTTAAACTTGCAATGATCCTCCTGCCTTAGCCTACCAAATGTTGAGGTTACAGGTGTGCGCTATCAAATCAAGCAAGAATTTTATTTATTATTATTTTTATTAGTTTTAAAACAAGGTCTCTGTGTAGTTCAGGCTGGCCTTTAGTTCATCATAATCCTCCTGCTTTAGTCTCCTGAGTGCTGCAGTTGTAGGTGTGTGCTACCATGCTCAGGTCAAGAAAAAATAATTCTTAAAAAGAAAGGTTCAGAGCTGGGGAGATGGCTCCGAGGCACAAGTGCCTGCTGGGCAAGTGCAAGGTCGTGAGTTTGAACCCCAGTCCCACAAAAAAAAAAAAAAAAAAAAAACAGGGAAATTTTGGGGCCTGACGGGATGGCTCAGTGATCTAAAGCGCCTGCTTGGGAAAGCTTGGGCGGCTTCAGGGAAAGCTTGGGCAGCTTCAGGGACCGCGGTTCGATCCCCGGCACCACATGCTGAGCTAGCCCTGCCCTCGGGGCGGGCTAAGCCGGCCATAAAAATGAGTGAATAAACAAAGGTTTAAAAAAAAAAAGAAAAGTTCAGGGTCACATTTGTTTTATTTTACTAAGTGATGGTTAGATTTTTTTGGCAGTAGAGGGGATTGAACTCAGGACCTGTGCTTGCCAAGCAAGCACTTACTCCACTGAGATGTCTCCCCAGCCCCTAGAAATACCCTTTAAACTCTTCCCCAGAATGGAGGTGCTTGCCCTGACCTTGGTTGCGTACCGAGGCCGTGAAAAGCAGCCCCTGACTTTGCAGGCAGCGCAGCCGTGTCGCGTAAGGAGCAGCTTCTTGGCTTTCCTACTGCTACGTGCTCATTTACGTGAGTCTTCAGTTTCTGCTTAGGGAGAAAACAAACACACAAAACTGTGTAGGCTGCTGTGTCTAGAAGGGATAAATGTTTCAATTTAAATATTCCAGCTCAAGGCCCTGTGTTAGAGCTCTGAATTTTTAGTGCAGTGGGCTTTCTGAGTGAAGTCTGAATTTTAATGAGTTTGTTTGCATACATGAATTTGAACAATACATTAAATCTTGGGACACTGGCTGATTTCTACAGTCAATTACCCAACTTGAAAGGTTTTTCTTTACTTAATAATTGAGGTGATGATACTTTAATCTCAAAAAGTTATTTATCATGCTTTTTACAATATGATGCATGCTATTAATCTGTTTTTAATCATTAAACTATCTCTTTGGGATAATTAGGGAAGTCAATATGCCAGCATGAGCATAAAGAATGATTTTCTATATTTTAACACTTTCCCCCTTGTCACATTTAGTCCATAATGATTATATGCACACAGTGGCATGAGACCCAGATTGGGCTTGGTTTTCTCTAGTACTGATTTTAGAAAGGATTTTTTTTTTTTTTCTGGCTCAGGCTGCCTTAAGGGCAGGTTGGTTAAGGCACATGGAGCTGGGAATCTAGCTGGTCCTCTGTGCCTGACTCTATTTGCCCCAGTAGGCGCTTAAACAACTGAGCTAATCCGCAGGCGCTCCTCTAGTACTAATTTTGTACCAGGAAGCGGAAACGAGAGCGTAAAAGTGCTTTTAGACAAGGGGATAGTAGTGGCCTCAGAGGTGGCAGGGACTCAGTGAGGAAGGACCTCGTGGGCTAGATAAGAGGGTGGCTGTGGGGTGGAGGATGTGAGTCAGCGGGAGAGAACTTGCCGAGTGTGTGCAACCCCCGGCCCTGAAACAAAGGTCAATTTTATTCTAACCTTCATTGAAAGAGTTACATGCAGGGAAGTAATGCACTTGGCTTATAATTCTAAGAGCTATATTGGTTTTTAGAGAAGGGTCTACAGCAGCGGTTTTCAACCTGTGTGTTGCGACCCTGGCAGGGGTCGAACAACCAAAACACAGGGGTCACCTAAAGCCATTCCGAATTATAACTGTAGCCAAATTACAGTTTTGAAGTAGCCACCAAAACTATTTTTTGGTTTGGGGTCAGTGCAACCTTAGAAACTGTATTGTGGGGTCACGGCATTAGAAAGGTTGAGAACCACTGGTCTACAGGGTGTTGAGGGTCTCACTACTAGGTGGGACTCATAGTGATCCGCCTGTTTACAGCCTTGCAAAAGCTGGGATTACAGGCCCTGCCACCACGTCCAGTCTCATTTGCCGGCTCAGGGTGCCTTGGGGGCAGGGCCAGCTTGGCAAGAGTTCATTTCAAGGTTTAATGGCTCTGCAAAATTGTCCCATGGAACCCTTTGGTCTAGTCCTTTCCTACAATCATGATACACTCAGAAAGACAGCTTGTTAAAAGTGTTCAGGTACAGAGTTTTGCCTTCTAATAAGGCATGAAGATTTGTGTCTGGATTCAGCTAACACTCAGCCCTAAGCAGTAAAGCATGCTGTCGTGGCTGCAGGAGCAGTTTCTAGGGCCTACCATGCCCTAGCGGAACTCTCTTCCATGGTGATCCGTGATTTGCCTCTCTGGTGTGTGCTTTTATGTGATGCTCAGCACACACTGTCTATTTAGGGAGCAAATTCCCTAACGCTATATATAATTTCCTCCAAGGAGTGGGTCTTGGGCTCCTGCAGTAGTGAGATCTCATCCATTAGCACATGCATGAGCTTCAAAGGGTGTATAATTATCACCTGTTATTGCTTGTGGTCTCTTTCTAGATGTGACAGCAACAAAATCGACCTTTTTTTTTTATTAAAACCCGGAATACTTATCTATACTGATCAATTCCTGCTGCTTTGTTTCGGCTCATGTCTAAACACATGGTTCTTTCTTCTTTGAGAGCCTCAGTGAAAGCTGAGTGATTGGTTGTCAGCAGAGCTTCGTCAAACCTTGACTTACTGTCTCTGGTTTCTGACCATTTTCACCTTTTCTGCTCCTATCAGCCTTCTCCGAGCGGGCCTGCTAACTTGTTGCTGATGAACTTGAAGAAACCCTTCCCACGCACTTGGGACCCTGCTCTGTGCTGTTTCTTTCTGGTGGCTCCTTCTGCTGTACTTGCAACCTGGTTGAAATTGGCCTCATTCTATTAAGAAGATCTTGAAGATCCCCCAAGTTGCTCATCTCTGCTGCTTTGTTGTTTAATGGACGGCTTCAGTGGGCTAGCGCAACCTGCACCTCCCTACCTTCTCCTTTGCTCCCCTGAATTCCCTATCCCCGCCCCACCCAGAACTACCTCAGCTCCTCCTGTCCTCCTTGTGGCATAGCAGGCAGCAGCCTTCCTCAGCCCTGGTCCTTGCTGGCCTCCGCAGCAGCTGGCACCGTTGGTCACCTGCCCTGTCAGCTTCCAGGAACTGTCTGCTCTGGTTTACTTCCTCCTCTCCCAACTGCCTCCTATTTGCAAGGGTAGGCTTATTTTTCCTTTTAGTTAAAGGCATTTTCCAAGTATCTGTTCTCTTATTCTCTGTCTCTGTCTCTCTGTCTCTCAGAAATTAGGTACTTTAATGTAACTTGTAGCCCAGCCCGTCTTTGTGATGGCTGCATTGATGTGTGGCTCTCCTGCCAGATCTCCCTCTCTGTGAGCACAGGTACCTGCTGTTACTGTGTGTTGCTGTCTCCCTGGCGGCCAGCCGCTGCTTGGCAGGTAGTGCCTTTTTGGATGCCCCCAGCCCCTAGTGATGAAGGAGGCAAACCTGCCCACCTCACGCCTTCCACATTGGAATCTTCAACTTTGTCTCTCACCGTTCTGCTCTCACTCTCAGATCCCACTGCGCACAGCCCACCTCAAGTGAACTCATGTTCTTCTCCTGCCCAGTACCGCCTCAAGAATTTTCATTAACATTCCCATACATATTCTTCTTCATTATCTAGAATCAAAACCTGGAAGTCATCTTGGACTGTTTCCCTTTCCTTAATCTCCATACATGATTGGTTGTCAAGGCCTTTCTGTTCTTTCTTCTACCACTTGAATGTAAGCCCTGGAATACCCCTCACCTGAACACCACACTGTCCTCCAAAGTGGCCCAAGCTCTTCCAGCCTTACACCCCTTTCCCACAATTCCTTGGAACACATTTTGAGCAAGTTGGAGAAGAGTTCTGATTATTAAATCCTTACCTTGGTTATAAAGTCCTGATTTCTTGCCCTACTTAATTGAACACATGGTCTTCTGCCATGTGTTCTGTCATTCCAAAATCTCCCTGGTGTGGCCTTGCCTGTATCTCCTGTCCCTGTGGCTTCTTTAACCTGGGGACCCTAACTGCTTCTGCTGTGTGAGTGGGCTGACGCTGGCTCCCTTGGCCAATGTTGGAAGGAAAGCCAGTCCTAAGTTTGTGAGATGAAGTGCTGCTTTGGAGTTAAAATGTTGCCTTACTTACAAGATGATCATGGTAAAAGATGGGCATTATTTATCTCTCCACCATTCGCAAAATTTAAAAAATTGAAGTGGAATTCTTATTTCATTTTCCTTTCTTTTTTTTTTTTTTGAGAGAAGACTATTATAGCTCCATTTTTCTTCTAGGTATTTTAGAGCACCCCATTTCTAGCTTTTAACTTCTTTCATTCTCTGCATAACTACTTTTTTTGTGTTTCATGGAAATTATACAGTCTAGAAATCACTGCTTTACCCAGAGTGGGTGATTCTGTGAACATACTTCATTTCCTTTTTCCTTTTTTGTTTGTACCTTTACAGCTAAGACTCTACTTACCATATACAACATGGTATCTTAAAGTATAGTCATTGTAAATTGACTCAGTCTAGCTACTTAATATTTGCCCTACTTTATATAGTTGTCATTTTTTTGTAAGAATGCTTTATATCTACTCTTACCATTTTTCAAGAATACAGTGTGTATTAGCCATAGTCACTGTGTTGAACAGTAGATCTCTTGAACTTGTTCTGTTCTAATCTAACTGAAATTTTGTATCCTTTCACCAGCCTCTGCCATGGCCTACGTGGCCTGCGTGGCCTATGGTGGCCTGCAGCAGCCTTCCTCAGTCCTGATCCTCCAGGGCCTCAGGAGCGGTTGGCACTTTGTCACCTGCCGTGTCAGCTTCCAGAGGTTTTCTACTCTATTTTGCTTCCTACCTCCCACCCCCGACTGTGCCTTCTGTTTCCCTGGGTAGGCTCATTTGGTAAACCTCAGCCTGTGTAACCACTGTTCTCTATACTTCTGTGAATTCAGATTTTAAAAAAATTTTGTTTTTTTACTTTCTACATGAGTGTGAACATGTGGCATTTGTCTTTCTATATCTGGGTTTACTTAATGTAATGTCCTGCCAGTTTATCCATGTGGTTGCTTTTTAAAGGCTGAATAGTATTTCATGATTGGTATATGTATGATATTGTCTTTGTCCGTTCCTATTGACCATCCTTGTTGGTGGATGCTTAGGTTGGTTCCATCTCATAGCGATTGTGAATAGTGCTGCCATAGACAGAGCCGTGCAGACAAAGTGAGAATGCTGGGTCGTATGGCAATCTTATTATCATTTATTTATTTAAAGACAGGGTCTTGTTATATAGATTCAGGCTGCCCTTTAACTCTGTGTAGTCCAGGCTGGCAATGGATTTGTGGTTGTCCTCCTGCCTCAGGCTCTTCAGTGCTGGGATTACAGATATGTGCCCCCAGGCCTGGCTTATTTTTATTTGTATGGTGCTGTGGATTGAACCTAGGGTCTGACACATGCTTGGCAAATACTCTGCCACTGAGCTGCACCCTAGTCCCTACCTTTAGTTTGTTTGAGAAATCTCATACAGCTTTCCACGATGACCGTACCGAATACTGCTCACATCTGCCTGTTGACATCCTGCCTGTCTTTCCTGATGCTCCCTGTGTATTACTTTCTTTAGGACATGGTCAGAGCCTTCCCCTTGCATGCTTCTCCCCGCCTCTTGTCACCTGTCAGTGCTCTTCTTCTTCAGTGGTCTCTGCACCTTATGGCCCTTGTGCGCTCCTGCCTGCCACTCACCATGCCCTTCCTGTGTTAGAGGTAGACTCGTCTTCCTTCTGTGCTTCCCCAGCTCCATCTTCCCATGTTACATTTCTGTGGGATGCAATCATTTTATCTTTGTGTTCTTTACATTGCCAAACACTGTATTTGGTAAATACTTGGATGTTGAAAATTGTCTTTGAACTTTGATAAACAATAACTATCATCTTTTAGAGGAGACCTTTCTCCTTCTCCAAGGTATTCGTTGTGCGTGTGTGTGTGTGTGTGTGTGTGTGTGTGTGTGCATGTCTATGTGTCTGTGTCTCTGTGTATTTCTGTCTGTGTCTGTGTGTTTTGCTGGGGATTGAACCCAGCACATCAGGCATGCTAAGCTAGAGCCATAGTTCCAACAAGGTTAGGGTTTGGTTTCCTTCAGGGATTCTGAAACTAGAAATATAGTTGCTTACTGAAATGTACTAGGAGGGATTGCATATCTGCTGGCCTGTCTGTCTGTTTATTGACGATCCTGGGGATTGAACCTGGGGCTTTTCACACTCACTCAGCACTCAGTGAGTGCTCCGCCCCTGAGGGCTCCCCATCTTTTAAAGATAAGATAATCTTGGGTTGTAACTCTAAGTGGGATTGAGACCTACTGTGGTTGTGGTAGCTTTGCTGGAAAATTACCTGTTTTATTTAGCATTTTTGGAACCTGTTTTGAGAAGTTGATTTTGATTTCAGTTTGACAGAAGAGGCCCTGAAAAGTTTTTCTTCCCAGGTAAGGCTATAGTTTCTTTGCCCCTGGCACTGCCCTGGGAGTTCAGTGCCTGGGGAACATTGTCCTGATGTAGCAAGGAGGCCTCTTCCCGCGGAGGAGAACCCTGTCCGTGTGCTGTGTGCAGGCCTGGGGCTCACACTCTTCAGTTCAGTTTTGGTCACTGCTGTGTCTTCCTCGCCCTCTTCCCTAAGTCTTTTGGTACTGTTTGAGTTGTATACTAGACCTGAGTGTGGTTGTGTCTGCTTGAGGCAACCTCCAGCACAGCTTTCTACTTCTGGGTTCCTGACTTCTGTGGAACCATTTTTCAGCTTTTTCTCACCACAGCACTAGGATCATCTTAGCGTGTTTTAAATTTAACTTTGCTTTTGGCTTGCTAAGTTTGTGCTCTACCACTGAGCTGTATCCCCAGCCCCTGTGATCATTTTGAGCAGGGAAGGTGGCAGAATTTCTGACCTCGGCTTCCTGAGAAGAATAGGAAGCTGTTCCACCGCCTCTCACCCCCTCCTTCCTACTAAAAAGGGTGGGTGGTGGACAGGTGAGAGGTGGTGGCGGTTTGGAGGTGGTGACGGGTTGGGGGTGGCTGTGGCTGTGGCTGCCACCGGTGGGCCAGTTCTTGGCTTTCTT
The DNA here is from genome assembly GCA_004027025.1 of Myocastor coypus. NCBI lineage: Eukaryota > Metazoa > Chordata > Mammalia > Rodentia > Myocastoridae > Myocastor > Myocastor coypus. The sequence continues at coordinate 8,674 of PVJA010036416.1, forward strand.
TTTGTGAAGCTGTAGGGAGGTTTTGTAATGAGTGATGGGAGGCACATAAAAGATGAAAAATCAAATTGTCTTTTGAAGGGAAGAGGCTTCATCTCACACCTGAGGCGTTTCCTAGCAGCCTGCTCTCATACCCGTGTGATGTGGGCCCTGTTAGCTTTGAAGAGTCAGGGCTTGCTCCAGCCTGTGATAACCTCTTGTGCTGCGAGGGACCACAAGTGGCCCAGCAGCGCCCTTCCACTATCAAAAGATAAAAGCAGTGAAACCAAGAGATGGATTCTATGGTTGGTTTGAGATTTGTCTTTTCTGCAAAAGCCCAAAGAAGTAAAAGATCAGTTCTGCTTTTATTAGCTTAAGTGTTTTGTGTTAAATTTTCTTTTTGGCATCTGTGACCTTTTTTTTTTTTTTTTTTTTTGACATGGGAACAAATACTAGAATGTGGATCAGAAATGTAGAAATTACTGAGATCCTGGGGAAATGCTTCACAGATGTTCCTAAAACTCCAGCCAGATTCAGCGAATTCTTGTCCCTTTACGTATTGGGAGGTTGGGAGGTACAATCTCACTGGGTGGTGTAAGTGTGTCCACCCTCCCCATATCTCTCAGGGACAGGCTTTAATGCTATCATAGTCTCTACTTCGGAGGCCATTTGAACAGAATGTTTATGCAAGACTTTAGGAGCCTTACTTTGCAATTATTTCCTTTAGATATGTGTTGTTAAAAGTGAATGATACATAGAGCTCAAAATTAACCTCCAGCATGGTGCATTTTTAATTAATTAATTTATTTATTTATTTATTCATTTAGTGGAACCAGGAATTGAACTTGGACCCTTGTGCTTGCCAGGCAAGTGCTTATTCTATTGAGCTATCTCCCCGGCCCCTATTATTATTTTTTAAATCCAGGGTCTCATTATGTAGGTCAGACCATTTGTAGCAGGTTGACCTCAGATTCACAGCAGTCCTCCTAAGTCAGCCTCACAAGTGCTGGGATTCCACATGTGTGCCACTGTGCCCAGCTTGCAGTGAGTCATTAGTTGACTGTTCAACACCAGGCAAAGCCTTGTCTTCCTGCACAATATCAGCACCCTTCCACGTTAGTAGAGAAATGTCCTTCTTGCATAACAAGGACAGAGAGAATGTTGAATTCGTCCACAGCGCAGCAGCAGACTGTCCTATCCAGGCTGTTCTTGTTTGAGTCGCTCATGTCCATCATGTTCTAAGGCTTGGGAGTGTGACATGAGGTTGTCAGGGGCGGGTTTTCCCCAGCATGTGTTCTGTTTCAGTTCATGTTTAGCTGTGTCTCGTATTTATTCTAGTCCAGCCCCATTTTGCTTGGAAATTTTTGTGCTAGATATGTCAGTTTGACCCAGGGGAAGGGAAATTCTGATTGGGTATCAGAAAAGCCAAGATACAGTGTATTGCTTTTGATTCCAGGAAAAGATGTAGACTCTTACAACACCTTGTAAAAAAAAACAAAAGTAGATGGGGAAGGGAGACATCACCTCTGACATTTACTGTGGGGAGAGCAAGAGGGAGCAGGCAAATGATTATAAAATTTTCACATGCGATAGAGATGGCTCTAGGACTTCCCCGGATCTTTCTGTTCGCTAAAGCGGCTCCAATGAGTTGCCCCGTGATTGGCGTCTGAAGAAAAAAGACACTAGAAGTTCTAAACTTGATTCTGAAATGTCTGTCTTCATATAATTACCCACACATGTTGGTGTGTGTGAGTAAATATCCCCTAGTGACGGAGTGATAATGGGAATGAGAACCAGGGGGTAATTTTGCATCCCTTGCTTGCACATTTTTAGAATATAATAAAAAGCACATGACACTGTCAGTTGTTGACTACAAAGTTCATGTTAGGTCTTTATAAGACTATCAGAAACCTCAAGTATATCTCAATGGCTTCCTTCTCTCCTTTCTTGCCCTCTTTGTTTTCTTCCCTTCCTCCTTTTTGGAATCAAAATTACTATTCCTGTGCCCAAAGTGCGGACAATTCCAACCTTTGCCTAAGTTAATTTTCATTTATGGACTTCCCAACTAGTGTCTGAGGGTGTAGCTGGGCTGTATTACATAATTCCTTTCTCTTTCAAATAAGATCTGATAAGGATCCAGGTCATCTAGGTGCTAATTCCCTCCTCCAAAAGGGTAGATAAGTGCAGAGGGGACTGCTTGGAGGGAGGTGGAAGTGCAGTTGGGGAGGAATCAGGAGAATTGAGGTCAGCTGATTGGTGCTTGGTCCTCCTTCTGTGTAAGTGCCCAGATGACCAGGAGGTCCACCATATTGCCTAAACAGTGCTCCTTTAGTCTGTTTGGTCACTGTGTTTGTGCCTACAACTAGAATGTGTATGTCTTTTAAATTCAAGCCAGGCATGCACTTGGGAGACTGAGGCTGGAAGAGTGGGGAGTTCAAGGCCACCCCAGGCAACACAGCACATTTAAGAGCAGCCTAGAGCCCAGTTTTTTAAAGCCAAAAATAAATAAAATAATCAGTAAGCTATATATTTTTGACTATAGGTGACACAGATTTCATTTTTAAAATAGTTATAAAAGCTTAAATTTAAGTCACAGTACAGACACATACAAGAAACAACACAAAACCAACTTCTGATTGTGGGAAACTCCTACAGGATTTTTTCCCACTGTTTTTATTTCTATGAGTATTGAAACATGAGTAAGTTTTTTGTCTCAAATAGTACTGGACATTTTAAATTCATTTCTGTTTTTCAGATCTCTTTCAAAAACAAAGCAGAAGTGGTAGCCCTCTGTCAGCCAAAATTGTAAGCTGTAGAAATTTCCTGTATCAGGAGGAGACAGATTGACTGCATAGGCGCCTGCCTGGCAAGCACAAGACAAGGAATTCGATACCCAGTACTGCCTGCTGTGCTGGCCTGGAACCTGATGAGGTGGCACACGCCGGAAGTCCCAGCACTAGGGAGGCTCACACAGGAGGATCACTACGAGTCCAAACCGTGTAGTGAGACTCTATATCAGAAATAAAATAGAAAATATTTTTTAAAAAGTCCAGGGTTTAAAATTTTAGATTGATCATTCCTTTCAACATGGTACAGAGTGGGAGGCAAAAGGTCTAGTGAATTACCTAAGAAGTCAGTGTCAGTTTGGAAAAGAATTTGGCAGTGGTGTTGGATTTCTTGGAAATGGGTGTGATCAGCTCGCAGCCCTCCACAGGGGAATGCGCCGGGGTGAGTTCTGTCTCCAGTTCCAGTTTGTCACTCACCTCTGATGTAGACCTTGATTGTTTCTCCTTTTGAGAGTTCATGTTTCCACGGTTCACTCCTAACCTTAAAACTTCATGTTGTGATGTCCCCTCACCTCAAAAAAACTAGAAAAATATTTTCTGCAAAATATGAGTATGGCATTTACATTTAATTATCTGGTTTACAAAATTTTTTAATACTAAACAGCATTTTAGAACCTTCTGTTCTTATAACTTATTCCTCATTATTAAAGGGCTAATGGTCCTCCTTTGCATTCTGGACCCAAGAGATACTTGCTATTGCTATCTGAGTCCAGTACTTTGTCTAAACTCAACAAGGAAGGCTCTTGGCACCTGGAAGTTAAGGGATCCCCCATCTCCCTCTGCCTCTGTTTTTCTGTCTTTCTGTCTTTTTCTGTCTCCCCCCCCACCCCCCGCCCATTTTCAGTACTGGATGAACGAACTCAGGGCTTAATACTGACTTATATCCTTTGCCCCTCCCTGCTATTTCTTTGGTGAAATACAGTCTCATTAAGTTGCTGAGTTGCATAGATAGCCTGGTCTCACACTTGTAATCCTCTTGTGTCAGCCTCTTGAAGTATTGAGTTTACAGGCATGTGGCCCCAGAGCTGGCGAGGACACTACTTTTGAGGATTCCTTCCTAGGGCCCTGCCTCCCTTGTACCTACCCCGCCCCCACTCTGATTCAGAGTTGGCCATCCTTGAGCCAATCATAGTCTCATTGTGAGATGCAAATATTTTCATGGCAGATCAAAGTCATGGATGCATTGATTTTATTTTAAAATTTATTTATATACTTCCATTCTGTTGATCAAAGTGTCCCAATTTTTTTTTTTAAGTGTTCTAAAACTTGCCTGGGGATTTTTTTTAAACCTTACTGCTTGGTTTTCAAGGACATTAAAGGAAGAAGTCCCTTCTGAGGAATATCAAGTATACAGAGTAGGAAGTGGTATTTGTGTTACGTAAAGATGCACCTGCTATACCTTTGCTGCATTGTATTTCTTTATAGTCTTCTAAGGAACTACAAGTTCCTGTGTGATATGTTGTACTGCTTGTGACCTGGACTATCAAAAGGAAACCTCTTTCTAACTTATTTTGAAATATACCCTAGGTCCTCCTAATTTTTATTTTTATTAATTTTAGCCAGTTTCAGAGTTGCCAACTCAAGCTTACTTTCACAACTGTTTCCTTTTTTCCTGAGACTTGAAGTGGGAATTGGCAGAAGATGTAGAGAAAAGCAAAACTTAAACATTTCCCTGAGGCCGCTCCAGGTTCAGCATCTTGAATACCAGCCCGATGTGTGCTTCTTCTCCATCAATTTTCATGTGTATCATCTACTGTCACCTCTGCCCTCTTAAAGACCCATATTTTAGTTATTGAGTTCCTCGATAGTTACACCTTCTTGTGGTCATTCTGTGGTCATAAGATGGTGCTCATGTAGTTGTGTCTGCAGTGGCATATTTTTCCCAGGGAAAAGCTGGGCTCTTCCTTGTTGCACAGGGCTTGATTGCATTTGTTTTTCTAAGTTCCAGTGAATCTGGTTTTCTTTTCTTTTTTTTTTTTTTTATCTTTTTGAGACAGGGTCTCACTGTGCAGTTCAGACTGGCCTTGAGCTCACTTTTGTAGCCCAGGCTGGTCTCGAACTCACAGCGATCCTCCTGCCTCAGCCTCCCGAGTGCTGGGATTACAGGCGTGCGCCACCACGCCCGGCAGAATCTGGTTTTCTTGCATTTCATTATATTATCTCTGCTTACCGTTGTACCTGTTGTCCATTTAATAACCAATCAGTCACTCATCAGAGAAGTTACATATAATCAGGAACACGGTTGTACTTCCAAGAGGTGGTAGAGATGGGCCACTAGTTTGAGGACCAAGTATAAAGGAGGGAGTAAGATTAAGCCGAATGATTATTTTGTTATTATATTAAGGATGTAAAAATAAGATCCTTTATGTTCAAAACGTTGGTGAACAGAGTATGCAGCTTTTCCATTGGAATTTTTTAATCTTTCCTGATACTTATTTCAGTAGCTGTTTACCATTTCAGAAAAAACATTTACTTCACAATGATAGGCTATGCTTTTGGATTAAGGAAATTGCCTTACCCAAGATTGTCATTTGTGACAGTGTGTAACAATTCCAGATCCTTAGTCAACTTTCAAGAGTTTTATGTTTGTTCAAAACCAAATGTAGCCGGGCATGGTGGCACACGCCTGTAATCCCAGCACTCAGGAGGCTGAGGCAGGAGGATCGGTGTGAGTTCGAGACCAGCCTGGGCTATAAAAGTGAGCTCAAGGCCAGCCAGAACTGCATAGTAAGACCCTGTCTCAAAAAGACAAAAAAACAAACAAAACAAACAAACAAACAAACAAACAAAACAAAACCAAATGTAGCCAAGTGTGTGGTGCCTGCTTGTAACCCTAGCACTGGGGGAGTCTGAGCTAGGAAGATTGCAGGATCAAGCCTGGCCTGGGCAATGTAGTGAGTAAGAGTCCACGTTTCAAAATTAAAAAGGTCCGCTCTTCCCGTTTGCAGCCATTGCCGGAGTTGCAGCGGCCAAAATGAAGTTTAATCCTTTTGTGACTTCGGACCGAAGCAAAAACCATAAAAGGCATTTCAATGCACCTTCCCACATTCGCAGGAAAATTATGTCTTCTCCTCTTTCTAAAGAGCTGAGACAGAAATACAATGTTTGCTCTATGCCCATCCGAAAGGATGATGAAGTTCAGGTTGTGCGAGGACACTATAAAGGTCAGCAGATTGGGAAAGTAGTCCAGGTTTACAGGAAGAAGTATGTTATCTACATTGAACAGGTGCAGCGGGAAAAGGCCAATGGCACAATTGTCCACGTGGGCATTCACCCCAGTAAGGTGGTCATCACCAGGCTAAAACTAGACAAAGACCGAAAAAAGATCCTGGAACGGAAAGCCAAGTCTCGCCAAGTCGGAAAGGAAAAGGGCAAATACAAGGAAGAAACGATTGAGAAGATGCAGGAATAAAGAGCTCAACTCCTGTGTGCAACTTTTAATTAAAAACTGCTCAAATGAAAAAAAAAAAAAAAAATTAAAAAGGTCCGAGGATTGGCTTAGTGTAAAACCCTTGGCTTTAATCCCCAGTATTGCCAAATAGGTAAATAGCTAAATATATATATACACAAGAAACAAAAAGCTCAAGTGACGGATCAAAAGACTAATGATTTTTAATATGACTGATTTCCCTAGCTTGAGACGGATTTTATTTTATGAGGATGCTTGATGTATAAATCAGGGCTTTCCCCAATGGATAATTAAAGTATTATTGCCTGTAGTAAGGTTTGATTCTTTTTCCTTTAGCCTTTCTTTTAAATTTGGAGCAAGCTAAAAATCTCAAAAATTTAAAACAAATTGTGATAAGGTCAGTTTTTCAAAGGAAGGTGGGTAGATTACTATATTTGTGTAACTAAATATCTGTGTCAAAAGCAAACTTGCACTTTGAAGTTTTTCTTCTCAGGGGCAGGATTTTTTTTTTCTTAGAATGACAGTGCAGCGCACATAGTAATATCTGCTGCTGGAATAGGAATGCAGAGTTAAAACTGTTTTACCCAGTAGAGAAGCTGCTGGTTTCTGAAATAATGTCTTTCTCATTTAAAAGAACCAATTACTCTTTCTTTTCTCCTCCCTTCGTCTCTTCTGTGTGTATCTGTGTACCTTGGACATTTAGTGATCTGTATTTTTATGCTCATACCCCTTATACTGTCAGAGAAAGGTGTCTTGGGAGGTGAAGTTTAAACTGCTAAAGTTGAGTTCATTATCCCAGCTCTGTCGCTTTCTAGGTATGTGACTATAAGCAAGATGCTTATCTGGACCTCCTTTCTTCTTGTGCAAGGTGGGGATAGTAGCCCCCATCAAGCTTGTTTGTTTTGAGAACAGTGATGAGATATATTAAATACCTCGCAAGATGCCAGTCACAAAGCAGGCTCCTGAGAAGCGATGTCTTTATTAATGGTAGCCTACCTTGTTGTAGCTGTCAGCAGCTCTGTCTATTGAGCTGGGCAGGTCTCAGGAGAGTATCTTGAGGGAAATTATTTGATTATTATATGGGCCATCTAGCCTAATGCTCATTTTGTTTGACTATATTTTGTTTGTTGTACAGTGAATGTTTTAGCTATTCTGGACTGATTTAAATTAGAGTTCTTTGTTTTTGCAGATAATTATGTTCTCATTTAAAGAGTAGAGGCTTATCTTGTTCATTTGGAATGAGGCCAGCGGCCAGACAGGCTGTTGGACTCTCTGCCCTTCTGCGATAGACTTTTCTTGCTTTTGCTTCTTGGTCTTAGGATGATGGAACAAAGCATCTCAGGTGATGGCAAAAGCAGAACTGCTGCCAGCGTCCTGCTCAAAGTACTGGGCATGTGGTCTAGCCAGAATTTCCATTATTGGAAGTCTGCTCTTCTCCCCTAGCTTATCCTCTCAACTCCTTGTCTGTGTTAGTTTATTCAAAAAATGGTGACAGTGGCGGGATGGGCTCTTAAGTTTAATAAATACTTTAGTGAACATTGTATTCAATGACCTGAAATGGCTCCCAAGCCTCTGCACCCCACTCTTCCCCATTGAAAAGCGAAGCTAGTATTGCCTTTCCTTAGGAGCACTGGGCTTTAAAAAACAGAAGGGAGAAATAGGTTGTGGTCCTAGCTTGACAAATGTTCCTTTTTTTTTTTTTTTAAAGTATGTATGTATGTATGTATGTATGTGTGTGTGTGTATGTTATGGCTGGCTCAGCCTGGCTTGAGGGTGGGGCTGGCGCAGCATGTGGTGCCAGGTATGAAACTGAGGTCCCTGCAGTTGCCTTGCTGGGCTATCTCGCTGGCCCCAGCCTGGTGAATGTTCTTTAGGTCCATTTATTTTAATGTAGGTTGTACTTTACGCTTAGTCAGTGTAGTGTGTCCTGACTATATTTTGTGATGGGGAAGAGACTAGATTAGAACATGAGGCAAGACGGCAGAGTCCGTGGCATGCACCAGAGTAATGGTTAGGTAGCATTTTATAAAACTTGTGTTTTAGTTATGTAAATCTATGTATATGTAATGTTTAAAAAAGTATATAAAAGCAGCTAGAAAGTCACTTTTGTTATGTTGGTTTGCTGCTAAAGATTCATCTTATTTTTTAAAAAATTCAGTTCTGTAGGCTGTGTTTTACTGAACTCCCCCTGACCCCTGACTACTTCTGTGAAAAATACTGGGCCTTTGAGTGTCAAAAGCCCTGATGGAAGGCTTGGCTGCTGACCTGACTGGCTGCCTTTTTGTTAAGGTCTCTTGGGAAATAAGCCTATTGTCTCTTTTTTTGGTTTCCCGCTTTTTGCTCTTCCAGTCTGGTCGTTTAAAGAAATAGAAGTTCCCACAGAGCAGAGGGATCTCTACAACCTATGGTTTTCGTGGTTGTTGTCTATCTCAGTTGCTCTTCTCTTGTTGCTGGGACAAAACACCCAACACCCACAGTGAAGGAAGGAAAGGGTTATGCAGCTCACAGCTGATGGAGGTTTCAGACTGTACAAAGCTGGCTTCAAGGAAGAGGGCCGTAGTTCACAGCAGTGGAATACAGCAAAACCGCAAGAGCAGATGGTAGGAGCAGCGGGCGGCAACAGTGGCAGAGGCAAGCCTCTTCCCTCCTTATCTGCCCTGGGCTGGGTGGAGTACTCACCCAGAATCCCAGCCTTGGCTCAGGAAGTAATCACAAACTCTAGAACTGTGCTCCAGTGACTGCGTGAGGCTTGGGGCGTGGGGTGCGGGACAAATACCCCAAAACCATAACACTGCCCAAGTGTTAAAAAAAAAAAAAAAAAACATGGCTTCTGAAGAAAATACAGTTTCTAGCCAATGTGAAATAGCCTACCCTTTCTCTGCATGGTGGTCATACTTTTACTAATCTTCTTAATATAATTGTAGAGTTGGTACTTTTTTTCTTTTCTTTTTTTTGTCTTTTTTTGAGATAGGGTCTTGCTATGCAGTTCAGGTTGGCCTTCAGCTCAATTTGGTAGCCCAGGCTGGTCTCGAACTTGCACTGATCCTCCTGCCTCAGCCTCCCAAGTGCTGGGATTACAGGCATGTGTCACCACGCCCAGCTCCTAGAGTTGGTACTTATTTCATGGTGTGTGGAGTTTTAAAAATCACCCAAGCGCCCAAACCTGTTTACATTCACCTGTGATTTTAAAGATTTGTGTTGGGACAGAAGATTTAATCTGACTCGGCTTCTTTAGAGGAGATTGCACTATTGGCTTTTCTCCACAGTAAACAAAAATATCTACTTTATGCATGTATAGTACTGTGCTTTGGTTTATACTTCCTTGTTAAAATTATTATTAGCATATGTAGGTGTTATGGTTTGGGTCTAGGTGCCCTCCAAAGCCTCCTGCAGTCTGGAGTCAGGCTTCCAGAGTTCGTGATTGATTCTGGGTCCAGTGTTGGGATTATGGGTATAAATGCCTTACCCACCCTGGGGTGCGAGTCTGTACACAACATGGGTGGGGGAGAGAGGCTTGCTCTGGATGCTCCTGCCTTGTTACTCTTGTGGTTTTTTTTTTTTTTTTTGCGAAGAACTGCTGCACTCTACCATGTGTCATCTCTGCCTTGGAGCCAGTCCAGTGTGGACTAAACCTCCCCAAACTAAGCTAAATAAATGTTTGTATCCTTAATTCTGAGTGTCAGGTATTTTGTCTCACCAGAGGGAGAAAAATAAGACAATAGGCAATACAAAATGGTGAGGTTCAGTTTGTTAAAGTGATATATTTTGTTTGTACTTTTTCTCATACTTTAACTATTTTAATGAGTTCTTTTGTATTTCACTTTTTTGTTATTATCATCTGGAGCTATCCATATAATGTATCTTTGGGCTAGGGAGAGAGCTCAGCCACTTAAATACTTGCCTGGCAAGCACAAGGTTCTGAGTTTGATCCCTGGCAATGAAAGAAATAACAACAACAAAAAATACCCCACAAAAAAACCTCACAAATATAGTGTCATTTGCTAGTGACTAAGATGCATTCCAGAAAAATCAATTTATTTTATTTTTTAATTTTTTTAGGAAAATCAATTTAGATGTATGGGAATTAGCCAGTGTGAAGCAATATTTATTGAGAGCTTTCATTTGCTTGGCAAATAGGACTTAGGCTTCAAAAGAAGTTCTGTAAATAAAATGGTGAGGCTTCTGCTTTTGAAAGACTTACCTTTCATTCAATCCTATAAATACTTGTCAGGTACCTACTTAGTCCCCTACTCTCTGTGTTGGGTCTCTGTTCAAGTCTATCTGGGAAGAAGAAATTTTTTTTTTTTTTTGTCTTTTTTTGAGACAGGGTCTCACTGTGCAGTTCAGGCTGGCCTTGAGCTCACTTTTGTAGCCCAGGCTGGTCTCGAACTCGCACCAATCCTCCTGCCTCCCAAGTGCTGAGATTACAAGTGTGCGCCACCAGGCCCGGCTGGGAAGAAGAAAATTATATGACAACAAAAATACACCAAGTTCTAGGAAGTTTGGGTTAGAGAGTAGCAGCATGGGATATCCAAAGATAAAACAGTTACGAAGTACTGACCCTCTGTCAAAATTCAGACAGGACAGGGAAAGGCTTTTGCATACAGTGGCACAGTCCTGTGTCACTGGATATGTGAATACCAGGAGTGGAGTGTAGAGGATGCATTTCTAAGGTTGTATGCTGAGGAGTGGTAGAAAACAGGTTTTCAGGTTGGTAATTGTAGGGTTACATAAACTAAAAAGGTTGCCCCATGTCATGTGGTCCTTACAGTGTACTTTGGGAAATGAGGTCATTTATAAATGAGTATCAAAGCTAGACAGCAGTGGAAGTAGGATAGGCAGAACGCTTGGCCTCACCCACCATGTGAGTAGCCGCCCTTGCGCTATATTAGTGCTGCTGGGCAACTTCGCTGACTAAGTGACGGACTTCCTTTCTGGAAGAACTGGCTCTTCACTTGCCAGCATATGACATTCTCAGTTCAACAGGTCATCCTGTCCCCAACTTCCCATTTCACTGGGAAGTGCAAGATAGTCTTGCATTCTGCACCTCTCTGTGGGGATCCTGCCACATTGCTAGACTGTTCTTTTACTGGGGCAAGGTACATGTGCTGCCTCCTACCCTGTGTTCACAGATGGTTGTAATGTTTCCCTAGAGCAATTACTAAAAGTAATTGTTACTACCATTTTACTTTTGGTTCTCTAGTTATTTCATTTTCTTGCCTATGTGTTTATTTTTATTTAATTTTTTTTTCTTGTTTCAGAACTTTTGTTTATGTATTTATTTTATTTTTATGGCCAGCTCAGCCTGCCCTGAGAGCAGGGCTGGTGCAGCATGTGGTGCCGAGGATCAAACCGCGGTCCCTGCAGCCGCCCAAGCTTTCCTAAGCAGGCACTTTAGATCACTGAGCCATCCTGCCAGGCCCCCCTATATGTTTATTTACTTCCTTGTTGCTTGTGGAGATAGAACCAGTCAGCTTTTGTCATGATAGAACTTCCAATCTCACTGACTTAAAACAGTAACGTACATTGGATTTCATAGCTAAGGATTTACTGTAGTCCTCAGCCGGCTTTCTCTCACATCTCTTCCTCTTCCTTCCCTTGCGCAGGCTCCTGGGTGTGTGGCTACAGACTGAGCTCTCCTGATCAGAGAAATTGGCAGGATATTGTGCAAGAGGACAAAGAGAACCTAGGACACTTCCCTTCTCCCTTTCTTGGCATCAGCAGGTTTCTGTGTGATTCCAGCTTCTGTGGGCAGACTCTACTTGGCTTCCTGCCCTTCTTAGGTGACTCAGGCCTTCAACTCCAGGATCCGGCTCTTTATTTACGTCTCCTTGGCTTAGTGGTAGTAATAGTTTTCTGCTGTTCCTGAAACTCTTATCATCCCATTTGGCTTTTAGCAACTTTATAGTTTGTGTAACTGTTCTCTGTACTAAATTTCTCCTACTATGTGCTATCGTGTAGCTCAGTGGAGTGATTGGGTGCTGGCTTAGCATATAGGAGGCCTTGGCTTTGATTTTCAACATCACAAACTAAATAAAATAAAGTAAGCTTATTTCAAAATAGATACAAGCCAATATCTCGTTCTCTTTTGCACTCGTCCCCTTTCTTCTTCTTCTTCTTCTTCTTCTTCTTCTTCTTCGTCTTCTTCTTCTTCTTCTTCTTCTTCTTCTTCTTCTTCTTCTTCTTCTTCTTCTTCTTCTTCT
>PVJA010036417.1:0-21103 GCA_004027025.1 Myocastor coypus
GGGCATGGTGGCGCACGCCTGTAATCCCAGCACTCGGGAGGCTGAGGCAGGAGGATTGGTATGAGTTCGAGACCAGCCTGGGCTACAAAAGTGAGCTCAAGGCCAGCCTCAACTGCATAGTGAGACCCTGTCTCAAAAAGACAAAAAAAAAAAAAAGAAACAGTTTTTCCATGTTGTGATTGAGGTTTTAAGTTCCTACATAGCACTTTGAATGTGCTTCATACATTCTATTACTTTCCTATATTGCTCATTCAAGGATTCCATCATTTTTTCTATTCTTCTCTATTTTTTTTTGATCAGTGTCTTTAGAAGTACCTAGTACTTCTTATATTATAGGTATCATTTCTTTTTCTACTTCAGAAATTATTTCTGATCTGATTTCCTTTATATCTTTCTGTAGTTGTTTCTTTACTTCAGACACTATTATTTCAGAGGTATCAGGTGTATGATTTCCAGTTTCTTCTATGCTATTGTCTCTTGCATTTCTTCTGGCTGGGCTCGGGGCCTGAGAGCACATTTTCTCCTTCTCTTTGTCATTTTATATAGTACTGCCTTCTGACCTTTGGTAGAGTTCTTACCTTAACACCAGATCTGGATCTACCAAGTTCAAACTAGTCCAGGTGGGTGTGGCTTGGACCTGGCTGCTGAGCTCCACTTTTTGTTGCTGCAGCCCTTGGAGGTGAACCCACTGTGCCACTCTAACAAGATGTTCTGCTCCTGAATCAGCTGGTTGGGTCATATCTGTACCCTCTGCAGGGAATTCTGCTGCAGTTTTCTACACTGGGCCTGGTTAATGGATGTAGTTCTACTCGCTGGGTCTAATGAGTTTCTGGCAGGCCCAGGTCACTCTCACTCACACACTGGGCCTGGTTTCTGGGTCTTATATTTTAATTATATAGTTGTTAATTTCTTCCTTTTGCATTTCTAGTGTTCCTTTTTTTTTTGTCTTTTTGAGACAGGGTCTCGTTATGCAGTTGAGGCTGGCCTTGAGCTCACTTTTATAGCTCAGGCTGGTCTCGAACTCGCACCAATCCTCCTGCCTCAGCCTCCCGAGTGCTGGGATTACAGGCGTGCGCCACCACGCCCGGCTCTAGTGTTCCTTTTTGTATGTCAAAACTAGTTAGGTATACAAAGGTTTACTTTAAATGTATTATTGCTGAATTACAGTTTTTATCAGTGTTAAAGGACCTTTTTTCCTCATTTAATGATTTTGCTTTGAATATTACATCTAATTTTTCTTGGGTACATTTTTACCCTTTCATTTTCAGTCTCTGTCATGGATGTTTTCCATTTTTCAGACACTTGAAGATACTAGAAATGTTGTATACTGGCCTAAAGTGATAGCTCAGCAGTAAAAGAGCCTGCCTGGCAAGCACAAGGACCCAGATTCAATTCCTGGTACCACATGTTGTGCCAGACCCACTCTAGACATCCAGCTACTGAGACTAGGCATGATGGTACACACCTGCAATCTCAGTGCTGGGGAGGCTGAAAATAGGAGGATCACTATGTGTCCAAGCTGAGTAGGGTGGCCCTCTACAAAATACATAAAGTTAAAAAAAAGAAGAAAGCAATATATATTTCCACACCAGTGTTGTGCCACTGAGCAATACCCCCAGGCCTATATCCTATTGCTATTTTTTTTTTTTTTTTTTTTGTCTTTTTGAGACAGGGTCTCGCTATGCAGTTGAGGCTGGTCCTGCGCTCACTTTTGTAGCCCAGGCTGGTCTCGAACTCGCACCAATCCTCCTGCCTCAGCCTCCCAAGTGCTGGGATTACAGGTGTGAGCCACCACGCCCGGATATCCTATTGCTATTATTCCAATGGGTTACTCCTCTCCTGAGCATAACAGGAGTGCTGACATTTGTATGTTCTCTGCCCCATGTATATTACAATGGCCTCAACTTTTTTTTTTTTTTTTAAGTTTGCTTTTAAATTTTACTTTTCTGGGCCGGGAGGAATGGCTCAGTGGTCTAAAGCGCCTGCTTGGGAAAGCTTGGGCGGCTTCAGGGACCGCGGTTCGATCCCCGGCACCACATGCTGCGCCAGTCCTGCCCTCGGAGCCGGCTGAGCCAGCCATAAAGATGAGTGAATAACCAAACAGAGGTTCTGAAACAAGAATGAATGAATGAATGAATGAATGAATGAATAAATAAATAAAATTCTAAAAAATAAAAAAAAAATTTTACTTTTCTTTGTGGTGCTAGGAATGGCAGGCAAGTACTTTTTCTATTGAGCTACATATCCTGGTTCTAGAATTTTAGTTTTAGTTATATTTTTGTTTTGTTTGTCTTTTTTGAGACATGGTCTCACTATGCAGTTCAGGCTGGCCTTGAACTCACTTTTTTTTTTTTTTTTGTCTTTTTGAGACAGGGTCTCGCTATGCAGTTGAGGCTGGTCCTGCACTCACTTTTGTAGTCCAGGCTGGTCTCGAACTTGCACCAATCCTCCTGCCTCAGCCTCCCAAGTGCTGGGATTACAGGCGTGAGCCACCACGCCCGGCTATGACTCACTTTTATAGCCCAGGCTTGTCTCAAACTTGCACTGATCCTCCTGCCTCAGTCTCCCAAGTGCTGAGATTACAGGCGTGCGCCACCACGCCCAACCAGTTTTGGTTATTTTCATGTTATAAACAGTAATTAAACTTACTTGTAAATGTTACTACTTTTTGCTTACACTGCCTCTTCTATTGCATGTCTTCCTTTTATGATTCATTTTTAAAATTTTGCTATTCTTCAGTGATTCTGTTTAAAACCCTGTATCATCATAGTGATAAAAATACTCATACTTTGTGCAACTGAAAATGTTTGTATTTTGGCCTCAAATTCTAGGCTTAATTTTTTCCCCTCTTTTGGGGTCTTTATAAATGTTTTTCTATGCCTTCCAGGTGTTAGTGTTATTAATTTTTGTTTCTAGATGGAGTTGCAGTTTTCTTCTCTCCAGAAGCCTTTAGACCTTTCTTTTTAGCACTTATTCATGGCATATAATGATAATTGCAGGCGATTTCAGTCCTTGTAACTCTGCAAAGGAAGGTCATTCATTACCCGGCTGTATAAAATGAGGGTAATTAAATAAACCTGGCTTCACTCCCAACAGTACATTTCAAGGCCAAGGCTTGGCCCAAGGCAGTCAGCGGTTCTGCAGTCCCCAGATCCAGCATGACCTGCTTTTCACACACAGGGCTTAGCTCATGGCAGGTGCTCATAGTCAAACTGTGCACTTGCTGCTAAGAGCAACTGATGGGGTTGTCCCCCACATCACCCATCTCAGTCCTCTGCTTTTGTAACTTCAATTAGACAGTCTCTTAGACTGAGCTGTCAGCTCTTTCTTAGACATTGTCATGTTATTTGAACTGTAAGATTTCTTCAACTTCCTGTATTTAAAAAAAATCAGATTTTAACTATATCTACTAACTTTAGCTTTTAGTTCAGTTTTCAAAACAGTTGTGTATGTGTGTGTATCTTACTTTGCAAGAATGCTCTTTCAGTGCACTTGTGTTAGTTTTCTCCAAATGTTTGATAATCTTGTCTGTCTATTGAGATTTATAAATAAAGGAAGAGTAGGTTGTTTGGAAAATGATAGTTTTCTTACACTTTTGCATGAACGAGCTAGCAATAGACTTCTATATACTTGAATATGATTGAAATCACTTTCTAGCTCAAAACAGTTGAAATCTCTTCAAATTAGTGTAATTTTTATAAATAAAAATGTGTATGTTGGTGGTGCATAACCAAATGAATTACAGAATAAAACAGCTTTAGAATCTACTGCTATAGTTTGTTCATAGGTCTTCTAAGAAAATTTGAATCCAAATGATGATTCTGGCAGTTATTTATTTTATATTTTAAGATAAGCCACTTAACTGAGCTTCAGGTAACTCCCTTATAAGAATATATAACCAGGCTGCTACTAAGCATTTTTGTGAGAATTACAGGTAGTATCCTATCTTTTGAATTAATAGGTTGTTAAAATACTATTACATAAAGTTTTAAAAATAGATGCTATTGTTACAGGTCACTTTTAATTAATTTTGTGATTCCATAGAGTTATTTTAAGAGCTCCCTATGTCGCTCAAGAATTTTTAAAAAGGAATCAATATAAACAGATGATTGGCAGAGCTGGCCGTGCTGGAATAGATACCATCGGGGAAAGTATACTTATATTGCAAGAAAAAGACAAGCAAAAGGTAATGTTTAATCTCATTGGTTGGGGCTCTGTCTTGGTCTTTCATCTAGCCTCAAATGAGATCATGTTTTAAAAACTAATCATTGTTTTTTTATATGATGCATCCTGCTATATAATGAAAAATTAGGGAGCATAATTTGAAGATTTTTACACTTTAGAGATCTTTTTTAGTCGTATAAGGATGTCTGGTAAATTCTCATTCTTTTATCTTTTTGGGTTTGAGTTGATTTGGTCTGGATTCCCACTGACTGAATGCTGGGATTATAGGCATGTACCACTGTGTCTGGTAGAACTCCATTTCTTCTTAATAATAACACAAAACCTAATATCCTAATCCTGCTTTGATTTTTATAGGTTTTGGAGCTAATAACCAGACCACCAGAAAACTGTTACAGTCATCTTGTTGAGCAATTCACCAAGGGAATCCAAGCATTGTTTCTTTCTTTGATTGGCTTGAAGGTACTTTTAAATCTTACTGCTATTACCTGAGATAATAAAGTTAAAATGTATGCAAACTCTGAACTACATAGACCATTTCAAAGTCTACCTTCCTAAATGGAAGCCTTAAAACACTGCTGAAAAAAACTAAAGAAGACTTTTTTTTTTGTCCTTTTGAGACAGGGTTTCGCTATGCAGTTCAGGCTGGCCTTGAGCTCGCTTTGGTAGCCCAGGCTGGTCTTGAACTCACACTGATCCTTCTGCCTCAGCCTCCCAAGTGCTAGGATTACAGGTTTGCACCACCACGCCTGGCCCTAAAGAAGACTAAGTGGAGAAAGATTCCATATCCATAAAGCATTTCATTTTGTCCATATGTTATTTCTCAAATAGATTGATATAGTCTGTCTGAACCAAATAAAATCTCAACACTTCTTTTGGTAGAAATTATTATATTTTGGTGGAAGGACTCAGGACTTTCCATAACACTAGCACGTGCAGAGTAACAGGGAGACAGGGAAACTGCCATGGCCAGAGGGGTGTACTTCATCGCCCTGGCTGTGCATAGCCCTTTCATTCAGCTTATAATAATTGGAGTCCAACCACTGAAGTCCAGGCAACAGGCAGTGTAGGAGAACAGGCAGCCAGCCATCACTGAGCTGCCCACTAGGAGCAGCTCAGGCAACCAGGGCCAGGCCTGAGAAGAACTAGCCAGCAGGACGCTCCTACACCTCCCAAGGGAGCCCACTTGTGTTCTCCTTGAGGAGGCTGGAATTCTAGACAAGGTTAGCAACCAGGAACTCATTTCAGTTAGAACAGAAACAGGAGTCAAATCCTGGGAACCCGAACTACTACTGGATAGGATAGGGTTAGAGAGAGGAAGGGCAAGTTGTTTGATTTGGGCAGGGTGAGGGTAGGAGATAGAGATGACACCCCAGGGCCCATCTTCCCTTCTTGTGTCCAGCTTCACTCAGCCTCTGCCTATACAATTCTCACTGACCTGCAGGTTTTAGCTTAACCATCACTCCCACAGGAATCCTTCCCGGTGCCTGTATCCAGCCAGTCCATGGTTATGTGCTCCTTTCCTCTAGCAGAGCCTATCAGCCTGTCACTGTGTTCTTGTTAGTGCAGTTGTTTGGCTAATAACATTGCCCAGCAGAACATAAGCTCTGCAGGAGTGAGGCTCCCATTTCTTGCCATTGATCCCTTGAGTCCTTGTATCTCACCTGTGCTTGAACATGTGGATGGCATTATGTAAACACCTGCATTATTGAAACTGGTCGTAGAGTTGGGCCTGGCTGAACCTGGAAGGTAGAGGCATTAGTAAGAATCCAGCTGTCAAGTTGGATTTAGTAGCTTTGCTGTGTGGAAGTGAGTAACCGTCTTGCTTACAAGCTGTTGCCTATAATTAGGGAAAATGCTTCAGTGATGTCCTAAGTTGTTTCAGATTGCAACAAGTCGGAGGCACAGACTAGACCGGCAGGGTTGACTAGCTTTAATACAGAGCTTTTCAGGGAGAACAGAATCCCACACACCCACAATCCCAGCACTTTGAAAGGCTGAGGCAGGAAGATTGCAAGGTGGAGCCCAAAACAGGCAATTTAGTGACTTAGCATAGCCTTGTCTTGAGAAACAAAAAAAGGGATTTAGCTCAGTGCTTGGCAAGCATGACATCCTGTACTTGATTTCTGGTACCTCCCTTCATCCCAAAAGGAGAAAAAAGTGGAAATATATATTAATAAAACAAAATAAGAACTGAGAAAAAATGGCTTATTGGCCATGAAAAGGATCAAATAAAGAAATTAGTATGTGTTGCCAAAGTAAGCATGAAATAAAGGGGCTAGGAACATAGCTCCAAGGAAAGGCCTTCAGTTCCCAGTACCACAAAAAATAAAGGTCTTGACTAGTAAAGTTGCCAGCCCCACACAGCCCCTGGCCTCCCACAGCGTTGCCTCTGTCAGTGGAGGAGGGAACAACACAGAAGCCACACTGGCCACCCAGATTGAGTGTCTGTTCATGCATGTCTTCCAGGTGTGTTTTAGCCTAGTTGAATGTTACATTAAGAATAATTATTATTGGCCCGGCAGGATGGCTCAGTGGTCTAAAGTGCCTGCTTGGGAAAGCTTGGGTGGCTTCAGGGACCGCAGTTCAATCCCCGGCACCACATGCTGTGCCAGCCCTGCCCTTGGGACAGGCTGAGCCGGCCATAAAAATGAGTGAATAAACAAAGGTTCTGAAACAAGAAAAAAATTAAATAAAATAAAAATAAAATTATTTTTTAAAAAAAGAATAATTATTATTAAAAGGAGAGAGAGAAGCAGTGGGTAAATGTCTGAGCCCCACAACAAGTTTTGTCATTCCTCACATTGGCCTAATGTGGAAGAATACGTTGCTCAGTCATGGTTATCAGAATTGTAGGAGTGCAGCATATTTATCAATTGGCCATATTTTAGTGTAACATGCTCATTTCTTTGAAATTGGCCAACAAATGATTATTCTAATGCTTAGTCAACTCTACATCTGAACATTAAGTAGTATTTAAAATGCCTGTTTAAAATTATACATATTGCTGATTAGCTTTTATGCTAATTTTTTTAAAGTTAAGTAGCTTTGCTGTGTGGAAGTGAGTAACCGTCTTGCTTACAAGCTGCTGCCTAAAATTAAGGAAAATGCTTCATTGATGTCCTAAATCATTTCAGATTGCAACAAGTCTTGGTGATATATATAACTTCATGAATGGTACATTTTTTGGTGTTCAGCAAAAGATTTTATTGAAAGAAAAAAGTCTCTGGGAAATGACTGTCGAATCACTTAGATATCTGACAGAAAAAGGGCTTCTACAGAAAAACCCTGTTTCAGAATCTGGCGAAGAGTTGCAATGTAATTTTCATATTACAAAATTGGGGCGAGCTTCTTTTAAGGGTAAGATTTTACCTACATCTTATTATAACCTGAGGAAATGTACTGGAAAACAATAAAAATCACTCTTTCTTTAAAGTGCATTTATAGTATTACATTGGTAACGTTACTCTTACAGCCAATATGCTCACATTCCCCCTGGTAAAGATGTGCTATGTTCACCGTCCTTTAGGAGCAATAGACCTGGCTTACTGTGACATTCTCTACAGAGACCTGAAGAAGGGTCTGGAAGGGCTGGTGCTTGAAAACCTCCTTCATCTGATCTACCTGACAACTCCCTACGACCTGGTTTTTCAGTGTGACCCTGATTGGATGATATATTTCAGGCAGGTGAGAAGAGAACATTTTTTAACTTAGCCTTTGCTTTTTGAGGATTGTATGATTTTTATTGTGAGTATTTACCTTTTTCTCTATTAAAATACACTGTATTTGATTTTTTTTTTTTTTTCCTTTTTTTTTACGGGACCAGATCAGGGTTCAAACTCATGACCTTGCACTTGACAGGCAGGTACTTGTGCCACAGAGCTATCTCTCCAGCCCCTAAAATACATTGTATTTGAAATTAGGCTTTTTCCTTTTAGTTTTTAAAAATAATATGACAATGATATCTATGGTTTGACTTGACCATTAATTTTCTATTAAATCTATTTATTATCAAAAAAAAAGGAAAGACTTTTTTTTTTTTTTTTTTTAATGGGACCGGGGTGCAAACTCATGACCTTGCACTTGCCAGGCAGGCACTTGTGCCACGGAGCTATCTCCCTGGCCCCAAGGAAAGGACTATTTTTGGTCTTGCTTACTCAGAGACAGCTGTACCAAGACTCATGTTAATGCCCAAAGTATAAAGAAAACAGGCAAAGACGTTGCTGAGGGCTGAGAATTTAGTCATTTGAAAGCTGTTCCAATGCCAATCCCAAGACATTAAGCACTACAAGAAAATATTCATTTGTAGCCTGTAGCAAGGTGAGACTGACCCTCTTGTCACAAAACCAAGCAGGGTACAGTATACTATGAGTGCCACGACCCAGCTGGCTGAATGGCCTAATGCATGAGTATCATGCAGGAGCAGTGCACAGCTTGTTTCTTCGTGCTGAGGTTGGAACCCAGGGCCTTGGGTTTCACAGAATTCCTCTACCACTAGTTTACTCTCCTAGTCTTTAGCGCTGAATCTCAGGAACTCCACTACTGTTCTAATGTCATATTTGAAAGTAATCACCAT
This sequence comes from Myocastor coypus, assembly GCA_004027025.1. Classification (NCBI taxonomy): domain Eukaryota; kingdom Metazoa; phylum Chordata; class Mammalia; order Rodentia; family Myocastoridae; genus Myocastor; species Myocastor coypus. The sequence continues at coordinate 8,759 of PVJA010036417.1, forward strand.
AGGCCTTTTTTAGAAGTGGTACTGTATAGTGTGCAGTTACTTTCAAGATGTTTTCCTCTTTCCCCTCCCCCTGGCCATTGCCAGTGTTAAGCATTGTCATTGTCTGTGGAAGCCAGCATTGTGGCTGTGTCCTTGAGTACAATGGTATAGATAGGTCCTAAGGAGTGCACCATAGTCACTTCACCAGTGTGCACCCAGAGTGAACTTGAATGAGCATGGCTAGAATTGGTGCCAGCCAGTGTCCTCTTATCAGAAGGCCATAGTCATGTGTATAAGGAATGATCAACATACATAGTGAATGTGTAAATGTAAAATTGTGGTAGAGGACACATTGCTAGTAATCCCTCTCAGATACTCCTGTTGCATGTGCATTTGCCTTATCATTCTTGCCACTCTGAAGCAGTTCTGAAAGTCCTCTTTCAAGAGTGTCTTTTTTTTTTTTTTTTTGTCTTTTTGAGACAGGGTATCACTATGCAGTTCAGGCTGGCCTTGAGCTCACTTTTGTAGCCCAGGCTGGTCTCGAACTCGCACTGATCCTCCTGCCTCAGCCTCCCAAGTGCTAGGATTACAGGCGTGAGCCACCACGCCCGGCTTCAAGAGTGTCTTTATAACAATCAGAATATGGTGAATGCCGCTGCCAGGTGCCAGCCAACCAAAAGGCAGGCTCATAAAACATGATGGTGCCTCCTCATCTACCTTATTCCCTGGACCTCTGACTCCTCCCCAGAATCACAATGACCAATGTCCTGGTTGATACATTTTGCCAACTTGAAAAGTTTAGAAGTTTAATAAGTGACTCGGCAGAGAGCCAGGATTCTTAGTTTGTAAGCATTGTCATCCTGTACAAGAGGAAGGCATGGCCATTGTGTGAGTTCTACACCCCCTGTCCCAGGGTAGCTTGTTTATAATATGAGGAGGGGAGAGAGGTTGGCTAGGAGCTGCAGCTGCTGCCCTTCCCTTTGCTCTTTGCTATTTTCTGCTGCCTTGAATGGTGCTCTTTTCCATGTGCCACTTTGTCTTGGAGCCAGCCAAGTATAAACTGAAGCCTTCACAAACTTAGAGCTAAATAAACCTTTCCTTCCTTAATTTAGGGTGTTATATACTTTGTCCCAGCAACAAGTAAAAAGTAGAACAACCAGCTAAGGGAAATGCTTTTAATCAATTCAGAAAAGGAAGAGAGGGAGAGCGGGAGGGAGGGAGGGAGGATAGATGGATGGATGGATGGATGGATGGATGGATGGATGGATGGATGGATTAAGCCAGTGCCAGTAGCACAACTAAAGCCAGGAAAGAAGACTTCCAGAACTGCTATACAAAGTGGCAAGGCTGCAGGGGAGATAGCTCAGTAGAATATGTTCTTGCCTGGCAAACTTAATTTTTTGAGTTCAGTCTCTGGTACTAAAATAAAAAATAAGCCAACAAAGTGGCAAGGGTAGCTGGGCATGGTGGCACACGCCTATAATCCCAGCACTTGGGAGGCTGAGGCAGGAGGATTGACATGAGTTTGAGACCAGCCTAGGCTACAAAGTGAGCTCAAGCCCAGCCTGAACTGCATAGGCCAGCCTGTCTCAAAAAGAGAAAAAAAAAAAAGTGGCAAGGGTGATGGGATAAGTGTTGAGAATAGGGGGATTATTTTTATTTTGGAGTGGATTCATGGCAGTATGTCTTATACTGTAATAATTTTTTTTTAAAAAATTAAACATTTTTCAGTTATACTATGTGATCTAATGTAGACTGATATCATTTTGCCACTTAAGACTATGATTCCACTAAACCACATTGTATTTTAATGCCACACTTTTGAAAACTCTTAATGCAACAATAAATTTATATCTTTTTTCTTGATCTTTAAAATCACGACAAAGCCGGGCATGGTGGCTCACGCCTGTAATCCCGGCACTTGGGAGGCTGAGGCAGGAGGATTAGTGTGAGCTCAAGGCCAGCCTCAACTGCATAGCAAGACCCTGTCTCAAAAAGACAATAAACAAACAAACAAACAAATAAATAAATAAATAATAAAATCACGACAATATGAACTCAAATAGGAGATTTGGTTCAAATGATAAATTTTTATTTTTCTTCTTCCTTTTTTTTTTCTGAGACAGGTTCTCTATATGCAGTTCGCCCTGGCCTTGTGCTCACTTTTGTACCCCCCAGGCTGGTCTTGAAATTGCAGAGATCCTCCTGTCTCAACCCCCTGAGTGCTGAGCAAATGATAGATTTTTCTGAAATCTTTACTCTTTTCCTATGCAGATGAGTCAGCTCAGTCCCGCTGAGCAAAACGTAGCTGTTCTCCTTGGAGTCTCTGAAAGCTACATTGCGAAGAAGGCCTCGGGTCAAGCCACTAGAAAGGTGCTGTTGTTGCCTTCCCTAAGAATGAACTAAGTTTACTCCACAAAGCAGATACCATTACATCACATGCTTTATTGATTTCATCGTTCGTTTCATATTCTAGTCCTGCAATATGCAGGAAGCATTCTGGGAGGTCAGAGCAGAGAAGCTAGCACACTGTTGTGTGATGGCTCACATTTGGGTGTTTCATGTCAGTCAGTACACACAAGTTAAGTGTCAGATGTGTAAACTAATACTTTAAAAAAAAAAAACTTTATTCTTTTTATTACTACATATTTGTTGTACAGATTGGTCAAAATTATCATAGGAAATTTGTACCTGTACATAACACATCTCAATTCTTTTTTCTCATTCAGCTCTTCTTGTTTATTTGGGTTTTTTGTTTGTTTTTTCTTTTTAGACAGGATCTTGCTGCTATATAGTTCAAACTGACTGGCCTTGAACTTTGCTATGTAGCCCAAGCTGGGAATACAGGCATGTGCCACCATGCCCCACTTCCATTAATATTTAATGAATATATTTTGATTAAATTAATAAATATCTGAAGTAGTAGGATATGAATTTATCATAATTATGAAAGAGTTACTTGTTTAATATTTTAGAAATATCAATATTGGGAATTTTATTTTATTTTATTTTATTTATTATTTTTTTTTTTTTTTTGTCTTTTTGAGACAGGGTCTCGCTATGCAGTTGAGGCTGGCCTTGAGCTCACTTTTGTAGCCCAGGCTGGTCTCAAACTCGCACCAATCCTCCTGCCTCAGCCTCCCAGAGTGCTGGGATTACAGGCGTGAGCCACCACGCCCGGCTAATATTGGGAATTTTAAAGAACATTGTATTTACTTGAAATTAGATTGATTTTGCTATATCTAAAAAGAAATCACTTCCTATTTTTCATAAGTCTTACAAAAGATCTTAAAGTTGAGATCTTGCCTTGCAAAAATTACTTCATTTTACTTGGCATGGGAAATACAGTCTAAGCAAAATCTACATTACCTCAATTTATAGTTAGTAAAGGCACATTAAAATTGGAAAATGAAAAGGCTGTCTTATCCTACTTATTTTAACTCTTATGCGTTTCATCTTAATGCTTTTTTTTTTTTTTTTTTTTTTTTAAATGGCAGCTTAGCTCATATGGGGATGGTGCAGCATGTGGTGCTGGAAATTGAACTGTAGTCCCCTACACTTCACCCAAGCTTGCCTAAGCAGGCACTTTATACCCCTGAACTATTTCACTGTGCTCTTAGGGTGTGTGTGTGTGTGTGTGTGTGTGTGTGTGTGTGTGCACGCGCGTGCGCGCACAGTGTGCGTGTGCAGGGTCTCACTACAGCTCAAACTTGTAGCAATCCTGTTTTCTGTGACATCTGCAGGAAATTGAAACCTATTCCCTGCATCTGCCTAAACAGACGCTTGGGCGCTTTAATCCACTAAGCTATCTAGCTGGCCCTTGCTTCTGATTTTGATTTTGGTTTTTGACATAGGCTGGCCTCAAACTAACAATTGTCCTGGCTCAGGCCTTTGAGTGCTGGGGCTGTGCATGCTGTGGGCATGCAGCACTGCACCTAGCTAGACAATCTGAATTTTATAATGTATCCCTACTTTTTCATGTTCATTTTTTTCCTCTTTAGCATGAGTTAGTTTCCTAATTAGTTTGACACTAGCAATGAAATACCTTATAGAGTCACTAGAACCATAGGAAAAGGATATACACAAAACGAATTATAGCTACAAGAAGTATTTTTCTCTTGTTTTAACTTTGGAAATGTTAATTATTTCTCATCATGTGGAAGTTGCAGCATATTTACCCAATTTATACTATGGACAAGTCTATTAACTTATTTATCTACATGCCTTTGTCTAACATAGTCACAGTCGAACATATCCCCTGTGTACAAGAACCACTGACAATGTAAGAACTTCCCAGCTCCTCCCATGTGTACTGTATTTGTTAGTGTCGCTCTGTAGCAGAGGGGCTGCTTAGCAGCATAATGCCCTGGGTCCAGTCATTGCACCAAAACAAAAGTAGCATCCCTCCCCCACACCATCTGCCTTCTAGGTCCAGAGCCCAGAGATACAGAACAGAAGTCACCACAGTAGTGGTTCCTGTAGGGGTTGTCTCCACCCTTGGTGTTCCTTATCTCACAGAGGCCTCTGTCCTTGTCAGCCTGCATCCTGCATGGCTTCTCATCCTTCAACTCCAGGCCCACTAGACCTGGGTGATTTCACTGAGAGATCCACAACATTGAGAGTATATTGCAGAGATCCAAGTCAAAGTACATCTTAGGTACCAGGTGTCAGCATTGAATGTTATATTTCAGGGGGGCATAATTCAACCCACCACACTACCTACAGAAGGAAGTTAATTGAAATTGGAAACAATTTGCCATTACCTTTTTTGTAGTTGCAAAATAATAATTTCATGTAAAGTACATATGTTAGGGTGGGAATGTAGCTCAGTAGCACAAATGCCTGCCTGACAAATACAAGGTCCTGAGTTGAATTCCCAGTACAAAAAAAGGAAGCAAGCCAGATGATATAGATAGATAGATAGATAGATAGATAGATAGATAGATAGATAGATAGATAGATAGATAGGTTGGATATCAGATTTGTATTTATGGAATCATTTTCTTTTTTTCCCCTGTACTTATTTATTGGATACAGGGTCTCACTAAACAGTTTAGACTCATAATGATCCTCTTTTCTCAGCCTCCTCAGTGCTGGGATTACAGGCATGCCAGTTTCAGGGCCAGCATCACATGCTCAGGGTTCTGGGGCTGGCATGGCATGTGGTACCAGGGATTAAATCCAGGTCTCTGTGTTTGTTAGGCAGACAGACCGCTGAACTATCTTGCTAGCCCCCAAAATCATTCTGTTCTTGCCACCTGTGCTACAACTTCACTCACCTCAACTTTTGTCCAATTTGAATATAACATGCAGTTTTACATCCATTTATTGGATGGTGTCTTTCTAGAAAGTGGACAAGAACATTGTCAACAGACTCTACCTTTCTTTGGTCCTCTATGCCTTGCTCAAAGAGACCAACGTTTGGAGCGTGTCTGAAAAATTTAATCTTCCTCGAGGATCCATACAAAATCTGCTCACTGGCGCTGCCTCCTTCTCATCTTGTGTGTTACATTTTTGCGAGGTGAGCCCACTAGAGTGCTAACGTGTGCTGTGTACCTCTTGTTTGAACTGTTCCTAACCTAGAACTCATCAGCCTGCTGTCTCTTTGACTTATGTTATTTCAGAGCATACAGAATTTATTTGAAGTTTACAGCATAGTATATACATTTGTTTTTCAAATTTTTATTTTATATATTTTTTAACTTTATTTATTTATTTATCTGTGTTATGGCCAGTTCAGCCTGCCCTGGGGGTGGGGCTAGCATAGTATGTGGTGCCAGAGATGGAACCACAGTCTCTCCAGTTGCCTAAACTTTCCTAAGCAGGCAGGTGCTTTATACTGCTGAGCCATCTCGCTAGCCCAGTGTATACATTTTTATGGTACATTTACTGAAATTACTAAGTTGACCCAAAACACATAATAGAGAAGTAGGAAGTGCCAAATTAATCCTATTTTTAGGGCCACCATTAATAGCTTCAGGTGTTTAGAATTAGCCATTAACACAACCACTTTTCAATGCTGTTGATTCCCGGTGAGTAGTTTTCTTGTGCTCGTGTAGTGATCTTGTCAGACACTGGCCAAGTGTGTGAGTCCACACTCCGTGTGGCTGTTCAGCCCTGTTCTGATGACCATGGTAAGGACCATGTTCGCTTCCAGTGTCAGGCAGCTATGTCAGGATTTTACAACAAATGGGTGTCTTATAAAATAATTCAGGGCCAGCAAGATAGCTCCATAGACTAAGCACCTGCTTTCAGAAGTGCAGGAATAGGGCAGGGCTCCATCCCTGACACCACATGCCATGCTGAGCCAGTGATGGAGTCCAGGTGTTGTGGTGCATACCTATAATCCCAGAACTGGAGGGGCTGAGAACAGAAGGATCACTACAGGTCCAAGCTTCATAGTGAGACCATGCACAAAATACAAAAAAAAAAAAAACCCAGAACTTTATTTTGGCCCTGTGTATTTGGGGTGGATTTAAGACTTTAATTAAAAATAGATCTTGAAATTTGCTTGAATACCACTTAACAGGCTGGGTGTGGTGGAGCACAATTTTAATCCCAGCACTTGGGAGGCTGAGGCTGGAGGATCAGTGTAAATTCAAGACCATCCTGGGCTACAAAAGTGAGCTCAAAGCCAGCCTCAACTGCATAGCGAGACCCTGTCTCAAAAAAGAAAATAAACACAGTTTAATAAAATCGTTCAGACTTTGCAACCATGACAGTTTTAAATTACCATGGGGGGTGGGCAACCCAGGGTTTGAACTCATGACCTTGCACTTGCCAGTCAGGCACTTGTGCCACGGTGCTATCTCTCCAGCCCCTAAATTAAATTCATACTGTAAACTACTTTTTGCTATATTAGTATTTCTTCTTGTTGAGTGGCATAGTAAATAACCCTTCCTGTATCTGTTACCATAGTCAGTGTTTTTGTTTTGTTTGGTGGTCCTCTTTTTCAGGCAGGATCTCGCTGTGTAGTTCAGGCTGGTCTTGAGCTCACTCTGTAGCCCAGGCTGGTCTTGAACTTACACTTGGAGCGATCTTGCTGCCTTCACCTCCCAAGTGCTGGGATTACAGGCATGTGCCACCACACCCAGCTCATGCTTAATTTTTTAAAAACTTTTTCACATGAATTCTTTTGTTCTGGTGTGGCTTTTGTTTTTGAGACAGGGTCTCACTATGTAGTTCATCATGATCTTGAACTTACTATGTAGCCCAGGCTGGCCTCAAAACTGATGATCCTCCTGTATCTGTCTTCTGAGCTCTGGGATTACAGGTCTACATCTCCAGCTCTGTTTTCTAAATGTAAAGTTTACTTGAGTTTTCTTTTTAACCCTTCATATTCTATGTGGTAATTTTATCATAGGTCCTAATGGCAGGAGTATATACCCAAACCTCTTGGATTCAAAGATAATTTTTCCATAAATTTGTCTTTCTAAACATCATTTACTAGGTTGACTTTTTTATTTTTTTTTTTTTATTTGTTTTTTTTTTTTTTTTTTTTGGAGACAGGGTCTCGCTATGCAGTTGAGGCTGGCCTTGAGCTCACTTTTGTAGCCCAGGCTGGTCTCGAACTCGCATCGATCCTCCTGCCTCAGCCTCCCAAGTGCTGGGATTACAGGCGTGCGCCACCACGCCCGGCTACTAGGTTGACTTTTAAATGTTAAAAATTACCTAAGTAGGGGTCCAGCAGGATGGCTCAGTGGTCTAAAGTACCTGCTTAGGAAAGCTTAGGCAGCTGCAGGGACTGTGGTTTGATCCCCGGCACCACATACTGTGCCAGCCCTGCCCTCAGGGCAAGCTGAGTCGGCCATAAAAATAAATAAACAAACAAACAAACAAAAGTTCTGAAACAAGAAAAAAAAATTACCCAAGTAAGTGCTAGTTAAACAAATTATGGGGAATAACATTTTCTTAAGTTTTCTGATTTTTTTTTATAGTATTTAAATGTGCTGTCCCTCATGGTCCTTCCCTTTGTTTAATTTAGGACCATGAGGATTTGAGCCTTTATAGAATTGCTCAAGTAAACGAATCTGTGTGTAGAACTTGAAAAACACCTATAATTTGATGGCTGAGCCTAAGCAAAGCCTAGGTGACCACTTGTGTTTTCCTTGATGCATTCTCACTGAAGTGTTTTTTTTTTTTTTTTTCTTTTAAAAAGTCACAGAAGTAGTATAAAAAGGTACTGCAGTAGAATTGATGAATGTGATTTTTTAAAAACTTTATGGCCAGTGCAGCCTGCCCTGGGTGTGAGGCTGGCGTAGCATGTGGTGCCAGGGATCAAACTGCGGTCCCTGTGGTTGCCTAAGCTTGCCTGAGCAGGCACTTTAGACTGCTGAGCTATCTCGCTGGCCCCTGACCAACATGATTTTTAGCTATAAGGAATAGAAAAAAAAAAAAAAAAAAAACTGCAGAAGTTTAACTGCAACAGCAAGCAGAAACACCATAACAATACCCAGGATTTGAAGGCAGATTTATTCTACTGGGATAAGGTGCTGATCAGGATCATTTCCAGAATATCAAGCCCTGAAGGCTCAGGGAGGGAGGTCTTTATGGAGTTGAAAGAGGAAAGTCAGAGGCAAAGTACTTGGCTGTCTTTGATTGGTTCTTACAAAGGTATCACAGGGGCCCAGCAGAATGGCTCAGTGGTCTAAAGCGCCTGCTTGGGAAAGCTTGGGTGGCTTCAGGGACCACAGTTTGATCCCCAGCACCACATGCTGCGCCGGCCCTGCCCTTGGGACGGGCTGAGCCGGCCATAAAAAAAAAAAAATGAGTGAATAAACAGGCAGGGGTTCTGAAACAAGAAAAATAAATAAATAAAATATTTTTTTTTCTTTTTTTTTTTGTGGGACCAGGGATCGAACTCACGACCTTGCACTTGCCCAGCAGGCACTTGTGCCTTGGAGCTATCTCCCTAGTCCCTAAAATATTTTTAGAAAATACAAAGGTATCACAGCAACCGCCTTGTCTAAAAGAAGTAACAGAAACGGTAACAGGAACTGTTACCTGGGCAACTAACAGATCGGCTGGGCAGGGGTCATTTTCTGCTACATAGCAGATGAAGATGACTGTCTTCTGTGATACAAGGCTGTGCCAGGGTTGGTGGTGGCAGCAGTGCTCCTCTGGGTTCTCTTCCATCTGGATCTTACCAACTGTTGCTTCTTTGGACCAGCAGATGCTATTCCCCACACCACTTGCAGCCACCATGACCCAGAGGCCAAAAAGGACTTCTTGTTTAGCTTGGCTTTTTCAGTGCTGAGAACTGAACCTAAGGATTGCTGAGCTATATTCTTTTCTTTCTTTTTTTTTTTTTTTTTTAATGTTTATTTTATTTTTGGGGAGAGGGGATTACAGGGTGTTCAAGGTCTCACTACTAGATCAGACTTATAGTAATCCACCTGTTTACAGCCTCCCAAAAGCTGGAATTACAATCCCTGGTACCACACACACCAAAAAAAAGAGCTGAAATTACAAGCTTGCACCACCACACCCAATCCCAATTGCCGTCTAAGTGTGTCCCAGTGAGGGACCAGATGGGGATTAAACCCCTGGCCCCTGTGCCTACTTGTAGGCACTTTAATCTGCTGAACTATTTGAGAGTACCAGGGGCTGGGAAGATAGCTCCATGGCACAAGTGCCTGCCCAGCAAGTGCAGGGTCATGAGTTTGAACCCTGGTCCCATCAAAAAAAAAAAAAAAGAGAGTAGAAAAAAAACCTTACATAAAAATATGTCAGTTTTAACTTCCACATTACTGTCTGTGCACCAAAAAATCTGTTCACCACAAGGGGGATGATGAGTGCCTGTGTCCATGGCCACACAGGTGAGTGCCAACTGAACTACATGCTATCTGTCTATCCTTTTCTTTATTTTTGAGACAGTGTCTCACTAAGTTGCCCACACTGGGATCAAACTTGTGATTTTCCTGCTTCAGCCTCCTGATTAGCTGAGAAAACTACTACAACAGAAAATTCATATATATATATATATATATATGTACATATATATATATACATATATATGTAAAACTTTTTGATAAACATGTATTAAAAGGCAAAATAATGTGATGAACTCCCACTACCCACCTGATTTTAATACTTACTAATGATTTCCACTATTTATACATTTAAATAATGGTGTATTAAGCAGTGTCTTGCAGTTGAATCTTGTCTTTAGGATAAATTCTAAAGTTGATTTTGTTTTCACTTGAGAAAGAAAAATTACATTGACATCCTATGCTTTGATAAAAATGAATAGTGTTCTTCTAGACTTATTTTTCTACTTACAGTCTTGCCTCCTAAAAGTAGCCCATCAGACTGTTTCTGGTCTCTTAACGCTTTTTCTCGTAATTCTTTGGCTTAGACTCATCTCTCCCTGAAGCTTAGCCAAACTCTAACATTTACATGGATGAATATCTTCTCCAAGCCCCTATCACACAAACTAGACTTCATAATATGCTCCCAAAGTTAAAATTTCTGTATTTCCCTGTGTCTCACAGGAGCTTGAGGAGTTTTGGGTTTACAGAGCCCTTCTGGTGGAGCTTACCAAGAAGCTGACGTACTGCGTAAAGGCAGAACTGATCCCACTCATGGAAGTCTCTGGAGTCTTAGAGGTCAGTAGCTTCTGGTTTCCTTGGTGAGGTTATTCTGCTAAGAGAAAAATTGGCTTTTAATACTCTGTGAAGTCAGCTGCAGGCTTGTCATGGCAAGAGCCCTACTGCATATTTGTCAGACCAGGCTTTATTTTTTAAAAATAAATTGTTGCCAGGCGTGGTGGCGCACGCCTGTAATCCCAGCACTTGGGAGGCTGAGGCAGGAGGATCGGTGTGAGTTTGAAACCAGCCAGGGCTACAAAAAGTGAGTTCAAGCCCAGCCTGAACTGCACAATGAGACCCTGTCTCAAAAAGACAAAAAAATAAAAAATAAAAAAATAATAATAAAAATAAATTGTTACCATAGTCTCCCAGAAATCCACTGTTAATTGGGAAGCAGACTCAGTGAAAAGACCTAGTTGGGAGGCAGTATATAGCAGTAGAGGTGGAGGAATAGTCCCCAAGAATGAGCGTACTACCACTAGTCCTTAAAACCTCTTTCTTCCTCCACCCCAGTGAAGAATTACCTTTTGAGAGTCTGGTCTCTGTGCTCATTTATGATAATTTTGATTCAGGGCCACAGAGCCATTTGTTTCCTTAAAAAGTGAAAAGAAAGGACTGTCAGCTGACCTGTCAGCTTTGTTTTCATTCAACCTTCAACTTCAGTTTATTCTCAATTATTTAGCTGCCAGTACTGCTTGGAAAACATGCACGTGCACATTCCCACACGCGTATGCACGCACACATGCACACACGCACTCACACTGTTGATCCTTGAGTAGATGATGACATTTTCAGGATATTGCCATTAACTAGCAGAATATTGGAGGAACAGTTTGCTTGCAGATCTGACATGGTGCCACCAGCCTAAATGTCATACTGTGTTTCTTGCTTCTGACTTTAGCACATGTTAGCTGACTTAGCTACCTAGCAATCAGATCACAGCCCCTGAGTGCATCTTTGAAACTTCTTAAAGACTGTGATCTTTTCATATTTATTTACTTTGTTATTTAGTTTCTTCCCGTGTCCTCTTTCCACATCCCAAATTCTTATCCTGCTGATTTCTGTGATGCTTTCCAGGGTCGAGCAAAACAGTTATATAGTGCAGGTTACAGAAGCCTAATGCACTTGGCCAATGCAGACCCTGAAGTGCTAATAAGGACAATCCATCATCTGTCACGACGCCAAGCCAGGCAAATCATTTCATCTGCAAAGGTGAGCAAGAAAACCACTTCCTAACTTTTATGTCTTGCAGTATTCTTATATTTTGCACATCAGAAACATCATATAGCAGTTTATTTTTATAGGCATAGAAGTACAAATGCATAGCCAGGTGTTGTGGCACATGCCACCTGTAAGCTCAGCCCTCCAGATGCTGAGGAAGGAGGGTCACTGCAGGTTCAAATTCAGCCTGGGGTACATAGTACAATCCTGTCTTTTTTTCTTTCTACTTTTTTGGTACTGGGGCTCAAACTCAGTCTGGCCCCCAGGATCCTGTCTCAAACAAAACAAAGCAAAGCACATTTTTTTTTTTCAATTCTTTTATTGTTTAAATTTAACAATGGTTATATTACATATTTTCATCATCGGATCAGTTTAGATTAATACATATAGGTATATAATATTGATCAAACAACTAAACATTAACCTTTCTAAATCCACATTACTTTTTTTTTTTCTTTTCCCCCTTTTTTTCTTTGAAAGTTGACATATTGCATATTGTCCTCACAATCATTCTATAGAGTGCAGTGTGTGGGCATGACCCACCTCCCTATTAATG
>PVJA010036418.1:0-20978 GCA_004027025.1 Myocastor coypus
CAGCATGGCATGTGGTACCAGGGATTGAGCCCAGGTCCTTGTGCTTGCCAAGCGGACGCTTAGACCAGCAAGCTATCTCCCCAACTATAGATTACTATTTTGTGTTACATTATCTTTTCTTGGACCAAAGAAGTTTGTTTAAAAATATAGTGTAAGATTTCTGTTCTAAAGAAAAGGTTTTTGTTCTTACAATTGAACAGCTGCATATTGATTACATATATTTTATTTTCATGTTTTAGAATGTCCAAACAATTCCCTCTTGGCTATCGGGAATTTCGACACCTGTAATTCTTGATACAGAGCTTCCTGAGCATGTGCTACAGTGGGCTGTCACCACCCTGAAGGCAGCAGTACATCAGAATTTAGAAGGTGCAAGGAAGCATTACGAGACTTATGGTATATATGGAATATTGGATGCTACATGCCTTTTTATTATTTTTAACTAGGATTTGGTGAGATACTCGGTTGTCTGAGACTGTTTGGAAAGAGCTAAAGAACCAGAAGTGAGTGTACGTTTGCGTTTGGCATAGCCAAAGATTAAACCTAACAAATTTCAATTTTGTTACCTGATTGGAAGGGTAAATGTTAAGTGAAGCAGGCTGGTAAAGTCAAAGAGTAAAAAGAATAGGTGTGGAATGAGGAAGAAATAAAAGGTAAAAATCCAGGTAATTTCTGAGAAGAGTTTTGGAAAAGCTGCATCTCAGTTTTTATCAGTCAATCTTAAGTGTGTGTGAGCTATTGTTTGACTATTAATCCAAATCGTGTATTAATTGGCATATCTGTACCTCTAAGTTATTTTATTTTATTTTTTTCTGCAAAGCTTTATTTCAGAGGGCCTCTGTCCTTCTTGTCAGCTGCCTTCCTCCTAGGGCCAGCACGTTGTTTAGCTCCTCCTGCATCCTCTTGGCACGGATGTGCATCCCCACCCTTTTCTTGATGAACTTGAGGGCAAGTTTGTCCTTGGAGACCTTGAGCAGTTCCCTGGCATGCTGGTAGGGGGCAAAGCTGCACACCTTCCGGATCACATCCCGCACGAATTTGGTGTGTTTGGTGAGGCATCTGCGATGGCAGCTGTGCCTCAGCTTGCTCACACTCTTAGTCACCTTGTGGCCCTTGTTGAGGCCCACAGCCATGGGATGGGGAGGGCCATGCCTACTGTTCTTCAGTGGTTGCTGTGGTAGAAATCTAAGTTATTTCAAAAACTTTATTTAAATTTTATTTTATTTGATTTTTCTCAATAAATCTTTTCTAATCTATTCCTTTAAATGTAGTAATCTATATATTAATAAATGATACAATATAAGGCAGTACTTTATTGTATGATCATGTAAACATCATTTTACCTTTTTAGAAGTACTGTTGAGATTTTTATTAGGTTATTAATTTTCAGTTGAAAAATATAATTGGCTCCTTGATGGGACTGCAGACCAAATGGTAGAGGCTTTTCAGGCAGAAGATCATACTTTCGATGAATATACAGAGGTAAGTGGTAATTTTGTTTTTTATTAATGGTTTTGAAACTTCTTTGAAATTAGAATCTTTTTCTAAATCTAAATGATTCAATTAAAATAAGTAATTATCTCAAATATTTTAGTAAACTAGGTTTGTCCCTTAATTTCCTTCTTTTAGGGTTGGCCAAATAGTGGCCAAGGTTTGATTCCTAGCATGCTGTGCTGGCCCCTCCCCTGGGACACGCTGAGACTGGGCATGGTGGTGCTCACCTGTAATCCCAACTTTTGGGAGGCTGAAAAACAGGAGAATCACTACAAGTCTGGTCTGTGTAGCTAGACCCTGTAGATCCTGTACTAAGTACATAAAAAAACCCCAACATAATTTCCTTTTTTAAAAAATCTTTCATTTATTTACTTGTGTATAGTGTTTCACTATGCAGCTCAGACTTACAGTGAGCCTCCTGTTTCAACCTTCCCAGCTCTGGGATTACAGGCATGTGCCTCGATGCCCAGCTTTTGTGGCCAGCACAGTGTGCCCAGGGTACCGGGGCTGGCATGGATTGTGGGACCACAGATCTAGCCCAGGTCACAGGTCCTTGTGCTTGCCAGGCAGGTGCTTAGACCACTGAACTATCTCCCCAGCCCAGCAAATTAATTCTTATATATGGTGTGAGAGAGATATGGGTCATGATTTAACTTTTTTCTATGTGTATGTCCAAAGCATTCCAGAATCATTTATTAAAAGTCCTTGGCCTGGGAATATAACTTAGCAGCACAAGTGCCTGTCTGACAAGCTCAAGGTCCTGAGTTTAATTTCTGATATCCCCTCAAACAGGAAAATACTCTTTTCTCAAAAAAATTATCTTAACATCTTCTACCTCTATATTTGTAAGTCTGTCTAAATTGTCTATTTGTTTCCATTTGTTTATCTGTATATTCTTACTAAGAACCACAGTCATGATTCTCATAGTAAATTTTTAAATCATATAAGTTCTCCAATTTTGTTCTTTTCTATGTATTTAGTACAGGACTTACAGGGTTATCACTACACAGATGACACTCATAGAGATTCTCCTGTTTTCAGCCTCCCAAATGCTGGGATTATAGGTGTGCACCATGATGCCCAATCTCAGTCACCCACCCAGCATGTGGTATTGGGAATCAGTGCTGGACCCTGTGCTTGCCTATGCAGGTGCTTTAGTCTGCTGAGCTATTTGGCCTGCCTTTCAATTTTGCTTTTTTTTACAAAATGATTTTGGCTATTCTAGGTCCTTTGCATTTTCATAAGTTTTAAAATAGTCTGTTCGTTTCTAAAGAAAGCAGCTAAGATTTGGGTTAGGATTGATTACATTGAATCTGAGTGTCAGTTTGGGAAACATCACTGTCTTAAAATTGAATCATTCAATTCATTATGTATTCATTATGTATTTCAATTGTTTTGAACTTTTAAAAATTTTATTTATTTTTTTCTTGTTTCAGAACCTTTGTTTGTTTATTCACTCATTTTTATGGCCGGCTCAGCCCGCCCCGAGGGCAGGGCTGGCGCAGCATGTGGTGCCGGGGATCGAACCGCAATCCCTGAAGCTGCCCAAGCTTTCCAAAGCAGGCGATTTAGACCACTGAGCCATCCCACTGGGCCCCTGTTTTGAACTTTTAAGAAAATGTTTCTTAATAATATTTTGTAGTTTGCATTGTTCAGGCCTTGTACATATTTTGTAAATGCTGTTTCTTTTGGTGGGGGGATACTGGGAATCGAACTCAGGACCTCATGCTTTCTAGGTGGGTGCTATGCCACTGAGATAAATCCCTGGCCCAAATTCTGTTATTTTTATCTTTTGAGGTAATGAACAGAACATATTTATTGAGGGAAAGAAAGCTCCTGTCCAAGAGAGGGACAGGAGGGGGGCCCCAAGTGGGTGGTCCCTCAAATGCTGTTATTTTTTAATAACAATTTGATTTCATTGCTAACGCATATGAACATAGTTTTTGTATATTGAAACTTTATCTTGAGACCTCACTGGTTCTAACAACTTATTTATTTATTTACTTATTTATTTATTTTCTTGTTTCAGAACCTTTTGTTTATTCACTCATTTTTATGGCTGGCTCAGCCCACCCCAAGAGCAGGGCTGGCGCAGCATGTGGTGCCGGGGATCGAACCGCGGTCCCTGAAACCGCCCAAGCTTTCCCAAGCAGGCGCTTTAGACCACTGAGCTATCCCGCCAGGCCCCTCTAACAACTTTCTTCAAAAGATTTTTTAAAATTTTCAACATACATCTATCACATAATCCAAAAATCAAGATTGTGCTGGGCATGGTGGCTCACGCCTGTAATCCCAGCACTTGGGAGGCTGAGGCAGGAGGATCGGTGTGAGTTCGAGACCAGCCTGGGCTACAAAAGTGAGCTCAAAGCCAGCCTGAACTGCACAGTGAGACCCTGTCTCAAAAAAAAAAAAAAAAAATCAATATCCAAAAATCAAGATTGTTTTTGTTTTCCCTTTTCTATCTAAATGCATTAGTTTGTTACCTTATTTTATTGCTTGGGGTAGGGTTACCAGCATAGTGGACTTGTAGCAGTGGCAAGATCATCTTAATCTTGCTTATAATCTTATGGTAAACATTCAGATTTTTTTCACCCCCAATATATCTATCTATCTATCTATATATATAGATATCTATATCTATATCTATATCTATATCTATATCTATCTATCTATCTATCTATCTATATATATATATATATATATATATATATTTTTTTTTTTTTTTTTTTTGGAACTGGGGATTGAACCCAGGTCCTTGTGTTTGCCAGGCAAGTCACCCTTAAATATTTTAAACATGTATCTTGGTACTTTTTATGAGGTAGGTGAAGCTGTCCTCTATTCAAGGTGTATCAAGAATGTTTTTTAAAGCAGGTACAGGGGCCGGGGGCTCTATTCCCCAGGCCTGCTGCACTGGCTCCGCCCCCAGAGCACACTGATCCAGCAAATGAGACTGGGCATGGTGGTACATGCCTACAATCCCAGCTCTTGGGAAGCTGTAAACAGACGAATCATTATGAGTCCAATTTAGTAGTGAGATCCTGAATACCCCGTAGACCCTTCCCTAAAATAAAAAAATATATATATACATACATATATATATAAATATAAATATATATATTATTGACAAATATATATATTATTGGCAAAAAGCTCAGTGGACTAAGCACCTGTTTAGGCAAACTCGGGGACTAAGGTTCTATCCTCAGTACCATATGACAGGCCCCGCCCCACTCCCTGGAAGTGCTGAACTGGCCACGAAGACCCAGGCGTGGTGGTGCATGCCTGTAATCCCAGTGCTTGGGAGGTTGAAAACAGGAGGATCACCGTTAGTCCAAGTTGTATATTAAGACCCTGTACCAAATACACACACACGCACACACACATGTACATGCACACACATATGCATGTGTACACACAGACACAATTTTTTTTTAATCATGGGGTGCTGGATTTTGTCAGTTTTGTTGCATATATTGAGTTTATCATATAGTTCTTTTCTTGGTCTGTTAATGTTTTGAATTATATTTATTGATGTTTATATTGCTTTCTTGGGATGAACCCAAATTACTTCTAAAATGTAGTGGCTTAAAATGAAAAAGGTTTGTTGTCTCACATTGTCTATGGATCAGGAATTCAGCTAGCCTGAAGGAGATGCCTGTGTCTGGAGGTTTCCCATAAGGCTAGGGGCGAGCTGTCAGTGGAAGCCGAGATGTCACTGACGGCTTGGTTGGGGATGGAGTCAGGCTTCAAGTTCAGTCTGGTGGTCACTGGCAGATTCATCACCCCATGGGCAGCTGAAGTTCTATTTTTTAATGCATATGTATTTAGGTATAATCTTCCTGAGGTATACGCATTATTAGTATGGAACATGCTTTTTATCCTTGAAAAAAATTTATATTCTGTTTTCTTCCATATCTTTCATTTTTATAAAGAACTTTACTGAAGTATAAGTCACACATTATGTTTTTTTTTGTGTGTGTGTGTGTGGAACTGGGACTCAAACTCAGGACCTTACACTTGTCAGACAAGCAATTGTGCCCTTGAGCTACCTCCCTGGCCCCCATACATTATGTATTTATAAAATATATTTACAGTCATCATATGCCATAAAAATATTTGATTTTTCTTCTGTCTCTATATATTTATGTGTGCTGCTGATTTCATATAAACTAAATTTAAAAGTATGCTATGTTTTGTGCCTGGATTCTTTAATTTAGCATATGTTGAAAGTTCATTCATCCTTTTATGGCTTAACACTGTTCCATTTTACAGATAGACAGTACTGTTACCTCATCCATGAATTTCTTTTCTACTTTTAGTTGGCTGAGGTCAACTATAGCCAACATAAGTGCGATAGAAATTTGTGTTTGTGTGTGTGTTCCTTAGTGAAAAGTTAGGTTTGAAACAAAAGATTTATGGAAACTGGAGTGTGTGTGTGTGTGTGTGTGTGTGTGTGTGAAAGAGACAGAGACAGAGACAGAGACAGAGAGACAGACAGAGAGAGACATATCCAAAGAGACAGAGACAGAGGGAAGAGAGAGACAGAGACAGGGAGAGAAACATTGAAAGAGACAGAGAGAGGTGGGCAGAGCCAGAGACAACACTAACTTGGGTTTCATAAATTCTTAGTATAGGTATATATACATGGCCCATTTTCACTTTCTAGTGTTTACTAGACCTGTTGGAATTGGAACATAGCCTCTGTTGGACTTTTGGATCAGTTTTGAAGTTAATAGATGTTTGGATTGTTTCTGGTTCTTTTTACTATTGTGAATGAGTCTACTATGAACATTCATGTGAGCTTTTGTGGATTGAATTCTGTCTTAGTTACTGTTCTCTCATTGCTGGGACAAATACCTGACACGCAAAATGAAGAAAGGAAAGGTTTATTTAGCTCACAGTTACTGGAGGTGTCAGTCCATATTCAGCTGGCTCCAAGGCTAAGTGGAACAGGGCAGAGAGCATCTAGTTCATGGTGGCAGGACAGCAACAGAATGGTGACAGAGGCAACCAACCAACCAGGGAAACAGAGGGCAACAGAGCAACAGAGAGTGTCTGTCTCTCTGTCTCTCTTTATATTACATTCAGGTTCTCTGCCTCAGCCTACCTGCCTCAGGCCACACCATAAAACCAGCAGTATTCAGAGCCATGATTTCATCAGTACTAAAACATATAATCCCAGTGGATCATGAGTCAAATCTCAAACTCTAGAAGTCCCTGCTCCATGATTGCATGTGGCTTTTGGGGGACAACTAGACAAAAACCATAACAAATGCTTTCATTTCTCTTGAAAATTTACCTTGGAATGAAATTGCTATAGACCATATAGTTACTCAGTTTTTAACACAGTGAAGAGGACCATAGGAAAAGAAAAACATCAAGGAAGAAATCAGGGATTTCTTAGAAACAAATGATACAGTACAATATTCCAGAACCTATATGACACAATGAAGGCAGTCCTAAAAAGGAAGTTTGTACCTGTGACTTCCTGCCTCAGAAAAAGACAGCGAAGCCAAGTGAATAAGCTATTGATATACCTCAAGGTTCAGGAAAAACAAGGACAATCCAAATCCAGAGCTAATGTGGGAAAAGAGTATAAAGACCAGCAAAGAAACTAATGAAATTGAGACTAAAAAAAAAAAAAAGATCAACAAGTTCCTTAGTGAAAAGTTAGGTTTAAAACAAAAGATTTATGGAGACTAGAGGTTAGGCTTGGTAATAGAATGTATGTTTAGAATCTAACAAGCTCTGTGTACATATACACACGTACACACAGAGAGATGTATGCAAAAATGGGAAAGATTTTAGTCATTTAGCAAAATGAAATGAGTTTGTCTTTAATATTATACAATTAAGAATTTCAACATAATAAAGCTCTATAAAGTCATTGATGATTTGGACAATCTATGTATTTTTATTTTTTTTTAAAGTTTATAGAAAAGTTTTTCAGTCTTGCCTCAGAAATAATGCTTTTGCCTCAGTGGGTTCATTACCCTATGGTACGTTTGGATTGTGAAGATTTGAAGACAGGCCTGACAAATAAAGCAAAAGCCTTTGCAAATATGTTATTAAATGACATAGCTTCAAAATATAGAAAAGAAAATGAATGGTAAGTAGAATTAATTACCATACTCAGAAAAACAGGGTCAAAAGAAATGTTTTTATATACTAACTCTTGCTTAAAGACAGAAGATTAAAATATATCAACAAGTATTGCAACATCGTGGCAGAAAGTATGGCAGAGGAAAGATGTGCACCTTAGGGTAATGGAAAGCAGAGAGCAGGAGAAGAGCCAGAGAAGAAGGGGTCTGGGACTAGATAGGGCCTCAAAGGACCTCCTCGTATGACCCACTTCTTTCAGCCCGACCTCCTTACCCATGGGCTAGGAGCTCACCAATAGGTTAACCCTTTGTTGAAGTTAATGCCTCAGAGTCCAATCACTTGTCCAGAAGTGTCTTAATCCAGGCAGGTTGATGATCAAGATAGATTAGCACAATACTGTCAGAAACTTGGTTAGTTGGTCTTTCTTTCTTGGTTTGTTTATTGAAACAGGGTATCACTATGCAGTTCAGGGTATCATTGTGCAGTTCAGGCTGGCCTTGAACTCACTAGCTCAGGCTGACCTTGAACTTGGGGTTATCCTCAAACTTGTGGCAATCCTCCCATCTCGGCTTCCTGAATGCTGAGATTGCAGGCCTGTGCCATTACGAATTTTAAGGATACTGAATATTTTTTTTTTTTTTTTGTCTTTTTGAGACAGGGTCTTGCTATGCAGTTGAGGTTGGCCTTGAGCTCACTTTTGTAGCCCAGGCTGGTCTCGAACTCGCACCGATTCTCCTGCCTCAGCCTCCCAAGTGCTGGGATTACAGGTGTGAGCCACCATGCCCGGCCTGAATATTTTTTTTTATTGAAAGTAAATGAGTATTGAATATAGACTGTATGATAATGAAAAGATTATAGATTTTCTGTGATATTGGGAAGACCTGGAATCATTCTTCTCTCCAGTATTCTTCTATCACATGGTTTATTTTTATCATCTGTGGGGCTTAGGGTATAGTGCAGTGGTATAAGTGCCTGCTTGGCAAGTATAAGGTCACAAGTTCATTCCCCAATACTAGAACAAAAATAAAACAAAACATGGGGTTAGTTTTATCATCTCTAAATTGGTGACAGTAACACCTATTGTGTAGGGGAGCTGCAAAGTTGGGCTCATAAATCAGTGGCCTGTCATACAGATGTGTTTTACTTCTTCCACAGTGTTTTATTTTGTTTAAACGAATTTTCAATTTGCTATTGATACTTCAGAAGTAGATCTATCTCCCTGTCTCTTTTACTTTCTCTGTCTCTCTTCTTTTCTCCTCTCTCTCTCTCTCTCTCTCTCATACACACACTCCTCATTTCTTACTTTTCTTGAATAAATGAAAATATGAAAATGCTGTGCCACATTGGACCTGCAGAGGTAAATGGAGCCAACATGCACCTTATTTTTTTTCATTTTTTTTTTAAGAATTTTATTTTATTTTTTTCTTGTTTCAGAACTGTTGTTTGTTTGTTTGTTTGTTTGTTTTTGTGGCTGGCGCAGCCTGCCCTGAGGGCAGGGCTGGCGCAGCATGTGGTGCCGGGGATCAAACCACGGTCCCTGCAGCCACCCAAGCTTTCCTAAGCAGGCGCTTTAGACCATTGAGCCATCCCCCCCATCCCCGGGCCCAACATGCACTTTAAATAGGAAATGAGTCCTGTGATTTGTTTACCCACTGCTCAAGCAACTCATATTTAAGTTCTTTTGGGTACCTTCTTTACTTCAAGAGATCTGAGTTTGTAACTTCTGTAATGATAACTAATATGTATGAAACACCTAGCACAGTTCCTGACATAGGATACTTAATCTTCTGTTTATTTTCCAGGAGTAGTATGAAAAACTTACTTATGTGTTTTAGAATAAGAAAGACCTGAATTTGAATCTAGTCTTTGACATCAACTAATTCTATAATTCTGGGAAAGTTATTTAATTTTCCTGAGCTCCAATTTTTTGTTGTGTCAGTTGTGAATAACTTCTTTGTAAGTCTAATGTTATGATAACAGACATCTGGAAACCACTTAGCACCCATGACTGACGTGCAACAGGCACTCAATAAATATTTTAAGTGAATAAATAAGCATGTGATTGTCATAAAGTGTTTTGTATAAAAACAGGCAACGCAAAAAGGTAACGAGGATGATAAAGTATTAGAACTTCATGCTTTCTCGAGTCCTGACAATTCTGCCAAGAGCAATGACAATGGCATAGTTAATGTTTAAAAATTTTTTTTATTGTGCATGCTTGAAGCATATAATGATTACTTGTATCATGAGGAGTGACTGTATGCATGTTAACACATCTTAATTTGTTTAATGTCCCTTTTTCTACCCCTTCTCTCCGTAAGACCTCCATCTCTTTTAAAATTTAAAAAATGTTGAAATCATGATTGTTTTTGGAAAGTTCTTTTACTTCTACCAAAATAACTGTATCTGATAAACCTATGATATAAGAGCAGCTGAAAAAGCCTCAGGTGTGTCCACCACTTAGTTCATTTTTAATTATTTTCTCTTTGAATTCCATACTTGAGATAGAGGAACTGTGAACCACTAGAATACGTGCAGGATCATTAACAACCCATATGCTTATTTGATGGCTCAGTGTAGTTTCTGCCTAGACTACCTGGCTCTTACCATGTGGCCTCTTTTGCTGAAATAGCTCTTTCCAGGGGACGTGGAATCTGTTATACCAAGAAATAATGTTCCCAAGAGGACCACTGGTCTTTCTGCCTCGTCTGCATTACTGCATTGCTCTTACGTTTTTTTTTTTTTGTCTTTTTGAGACAGGGTCTCGCTATGCAGCTCAGGCTGGTCCTGAGCTCACTTTTGTAGCCCAGGCTGGTCTCGAACTCTCACCGATCCTCCTGCCTCAGCCTCCCGAGTGCTGGGATTACAGGCGTGCGCCACCACGCCCGGCTTGCTCTTACGTTTTTGATAGTAAAGAATTAGCTTTCAAACTGTCCGTGAGCTGACTTTTGCTGTCTTCCCACTTCCGAGTAGGATCTCTTCCTGGGATGTACACTGTGTTTGCATACCTTATGTTTTCCCAGTTGCTGCTACCTCAGGGCCTTTGCAAGTGTGATGTCGTGACTACAAACAACATTTGAGAGCTTATTTGGAGGTTCCAGCAGAGGAGCACAGCTACTCCTATGGCCTTGATGGAGAAAAAGGTCCTCCTTTATCAGGGTAGCTGTCCTCTTTGACTAAGTGAGAAGCACCCAAGAGTGCAGCAGCTTAGGGAGGGACACATGTGGAGTGGTGAGGAAGAAAGGGAACACCCACCTAGGCAGCCAGGTCAGTCAAGTCAACCCCCGTTGTCAGTGCAATGACAGATGTCACAGCCAGGTCACCTTCACATCCATACAGATAACATTTGGGAAGCCTTTTGGTTGACAAGCCATGGGCACTAAATAAATGATTAAACAAGTGTATGACTGTTAGAAATTGTTTAGCAGCATGCTGTGTGTGAAAGGATGCCATAGGAAAAGATACTGGGGGATGGAGAATTTACCTTTCTTGAGTCTTGACCATCTTGCTAAGAGCAGTGACAATGACACAGTTAACACAATTTTTTTCTCTAGAAGCTCTTTTTCTGACATCTGCATGCTTCATGCTTTCCTTCTCTCACCTTGGTCCATATGCTGCCCATGTGAGCAGACCTTTCCGCACCTTGGATAGCACTTGCCTGGCAAGGCCTTCCTAGCTGCTCTCTGTGAAGCAGGAACGCATTCCCCACATGTTGCCCCTTGTTTTGCTCGTTTTTTTCTTCCAGAACTTGCTAATTTGTGTACATTTATGCACTTTCTTTTTCTCCTCAACTTGAATGTAAGCTTTATTAAGGTTGGGATTTGGTTTTGTTTACTGGTATATCTGTAGTGATTAAAAACTTGCTTAGCACATGGTAGGTACTCATTTATTAAATAAATGAATATTTTTCCCCACATAATATATCTGAAGGAATTCTATGAATTAAAATTTACTTCCTAAATTGTTGAATTTTTTTCTTTTCTTTTTGTTTTGTTTTGTTTTTGGTAACAGATTGAATTCAGGACCTTGCACTTGCCAGGCAGGTGCTTAAGCCACTAAGATATCTCCCCATCCCTGTTAATCATTTCATATTTCGTTTCTGTATGGGTTTTCCCCCCTAAAATTTCCCATAATGGCATGATGATACAGTTATTCTAAGACACAGGAATAATATTGTAGTAAATGAATTGTGAAATTAAGCATATATGAACAATCATTTGATCTTTTTACTTGGTATGTTTTCATATTTCCCAAGAGGCACTGATAATTCCTGTTTGCCCTAATAATTATACTTAATGGCAAATGAGAGCATACTATGCATCAGAATCTTTGCATTCACTGTTGCATTGTATTAATCTAGCAGCAGACGGGGAAAGGCCTTCATTTTGTGCACCTGAACTTTAAGAGACTTGCCTAAGTTCATGGAGCTAGTAAGAAGCCACAGAGGTAAGACTTAGGCTGTCTGGCCCAAGGCGTGCTCTATCTGGATGTTGCTTAGCCAGACTACTTACCTAGATATTCAATAGAGTCAAAGAGATCACTAGAAAAAATTGAATACCTGTCATTTCACATGAAAATATTAGCTTACTTTCACAGATTTTCTTTTTTTTTTTTTGTGGGACTGGGGTTCAAACTCACGACCTTGCACTTGCCCAGCAGGCACTTGTGCCTCGGAGCCATCTCCCCAGCTCCTCACAGATTTTATTTATGTAGGATATATACTGGTTTATATCAGTTAATATATCTTCATGAACTAAAGAATTACTTTTATGAAAAATAGTTCCTATTGCATGATTGTAACAACACATTCTGAATATAGTATTAGTTGCTGTAAGCATAGTAAAACGAAGTATTGTGTTAGTATTTGCAGTGAGTTTGAAGCAATTAAAGAGCGTGCTTTAAAAATACCTGAGACTACAGAAGAGATGATGGATCTGATAGCATATATAGAAAAAGCACGGACTGTAAGAATTCAAGAGTTGGCTTTGAGGATCCAGGTAAGAAACTTTTATCTAAATACTTTAAGTTTTTTCATTGTGACATATGCCAGCCCTGTCCCTGGGGCACACTGTGACAGAGACTGAGACAGTGACTGAGATTGTGCGTGATGGTGTGCGTCTGCAATCCCAGCACTTGGGAGGCTGAAAATAAGAGGATCACCATGAGTCCAATCTGTGTAATGAGTGTGATCTATGTAGTGAGACCCTGTATACCCTGTACTAAAATATATTTTAAAATGCACAGTATTTAGTGAAGTGACCACTCCCATGGCTCTGCATTGCCATCTCCACAGGTGTCCATATCCATGCAGATCCCTTTTGAGGTCTACTGCTTACATCTATTGGCCTTTCCACCTATCCTTATATTATGACTACACTTAATTTAAACAACTAATTGATAATAATGCGTGGTAATTTACTGAGTTTTTTCAAGTTTTTTTCTTCTTTTTGCTCCTTAGCATTGTCATATCATTCAAAACAAGATAGTAGGAGAGTAATAATCATTGGTACATAGCTTATAGTTATTTTAAAAATAGCTGCTCAGATTGGCATGAAAAATTGATCAAATGTTATAAGTGCAAAACTTTCATTTCAATAAATTAAGAGAAATTAGTAGCATAGCACGCATACACACACATATTTGTATGGCTCTATAGTGATAGCTATAGCTATCCTCTTCCCTTCCTTCTTTTCTCCTTTCACAATCCCACTTTCTCTTTGCTTTTGAACAGTTTCTTCCCATTTTCCAAACTTCATTATATAATTTAGATCTTATTTATTTTTTGAACTTCTTACAGTAGTGAGACAATACAATGTTTACACATGCAGGTCTGATTTATTTTGCATATGAGGATGGTATCAAGTTGTATTCATTTACCTAGAAAAGATTCAACTTTATCCTTTTTTGTAGCTGAATAATATTCCATTGTGTAAAAATACCACATCATTTTATCCATTTCTGAGTTGATGGGCATTTGGGTTGTTTCCAAGATTTAGCTATGACAAATTGCACTTCTGTAAACATGGGTGCACATATATCACTGTGGTATGATGTTTTCAGTTCTTTTGAAAAAATAGCTATTCAGAGGTGAATAGCATACTAATCTAGCTTTATGTTTTATGACTCGTGGTTAAACTTTTCTGCTGGGTGGTTAAGTGCAAGTTAAAGCAAGACCTGTATAACAAAACATGCAACTTCAAAGAAAAAAGCTTTGAAACTCACTATTAAGTATGACATTTGCTATACGTTTTTTGCAGTACTTTTACTAGATGAGAATCTATTATTAATATGCTACTAAGCCTCTGAAAAAGAAATTCTGAGTGGATATTGAATTTTATTAAACACCATTTTCTATCTATTGAGATACACTTTTCTCTTTTAGTTTCTTAGTATGGTTAAGTTACATAGATCAATGTTCTGAGTTATGTTTGTATGTCAGATATATATATATATATATATATATATATATATATGTAAAATTAGCCTTTGAATCTGCATTTCAGTTCTTAAATATTGTAGTACTACACCACAACATATACATCAGTGGTACAAATATTCAGTTTCTCTACTCAGAGAAACCTATTTTTTTCTTTGTCATTCATTTGCCAAACTTTTTCTGAACTATTACCATAGTGATAAATGGGCAAAAGATAATAATAACACTAGCAATGCAAAATAAAACAAAAGATACTAAAATCTTTATAACTGAAGGAGGTTATATTTCAAAAATTTTTTAAATTATTAAGAATAAAAATAATTTAAAATCAGAGGTTTCAGGGGCTGCTAACTATTAGTTCACCCTTTTCAGTAATATACATACAAAATTACCAAGAAAACCTTTAAGTCAGCTGCAAGGGTAAACTTTTCAAAAGCTTTATTACCACTATAAAAATACAGTTGTATTACCACAAGCCAACTAAAAGCTACATCTATTGAAATGCTTCAGTGATTTAGGCAGTGCATACATATAGTTAATAACCCAAGTCACACTGAAATTTGAAAGAATCATAGAGATTGTTCATTCTCATCTTTTTTTAAAAAAAATAAAGCCTTGGGTTTTCTATCTAATGTGTTATATCTAGAGCTTCTCTTCCAGGAATCTAAGCGTCAGATGAGCTACTTCTTAGATACCTTTTTCTTTCCTCAAGAAGACCTAACTTTAAATGCAAATGTTCTTCTGTGGCCTAAGAAGATTAATCCAATCTTTGATGAAAATGAGGAAGTAAGTATATTTTGCAATATGTGTTTTTTATTCTGACATTCATTTGTGTACATTTAATTGTCATGCTATATGCAAACCATTTCTTTTTGCCTTCTTTTGAGATGGGTCTTGCTATGAAGTTCAGTAGGCCTTAAGCTCACTTTGTAGCCTAGGCTGGTCCTGAATTCCCAATGATCCTCTTTCCCCTGCCCACCACCATGCCTAGCCTTTGCCATCTACTTTTTAAGACTTTGTATTGCTCAGCAGATAGAGTATTCCTGTAATCCCAGCACTCAGGAGGCTGAGGCAAGATGATCACTGCAAATTTGAAGCCAGCCTGCATTACATAGTGACTTCAACACCAGCCTAGATTGCATAGTGAGATCTTGTCTCCAAAAAATAAGCACACCAACAATCCCCCAAATAGCTTCATATGTCAGTATAAGTGTGAGTCTGGCAAAATTTATAGTAGGCTTATGATAGAGTTTTGGATTCAACTTACAAGGTTTTAGTAAGTAGCAGGGATGAAAAAGTCACAGTCACTATGTAAATTATTAATAATAATTAAACTCAGCATGGAACTAAGTACCTTTCATTTTTTTAAAGAATTTTTTTTAAATTTTTTTTCTTGTTTCAGAACTTTTGTTTGTTTATTTATTTATTTTTATGGCCAGCTCAGTCTGCCCTGAGGGCAGGGCTGGCGCAGCATGTGGTGCCTGGGATCGAACCGTGGTCCTTGCAGCTGCCTAAGCTTTCCTAAGCAGGAGCTTTAGACCACTGAGCCATCCTGCCGAGCCCAGGTACCTTTCATTTATTAAACCTCCAAATAATCATAAAAATTTCAGAAATTCTTATTTCCCTACTCTTTGGAAAGAAAAATTTTATAGAGGAGAGATGAAATAGAGAAGTTGAATAAATTGCTTAATATCACAGAAATTAGAGATAGAGAATTCAGGATTTTATATCTGACTAGTTTTGTATCTGAATGTATTTCAAAAAAATGAAAAAGGTCTAATGTAAGCCAGTTTATTCTATAACCAGAGGCAAGTAAATATCTTAGTATTGTGGAGGACCACCTGAGCAGCTCTCCTTGAAAGAAGAGTGACTGCCTCTATTTTGACTGAGCCTGACCCTATTTCCTCATACTGAAATGTACAGAGCAGGCTAGAACTTCTCATTATCCTCCCAACTGGCCTTAAGCAGTGTGTATTGGTCTAGCCGAGGTGCTGGTGGTAATTTTTGAACATGGCACACGTGTTTCCCTGATAACAGGACAAAGAGCCAATGCTCCACAGTGTCAGCTGGGATCTAGCCTTGAGGTAGATGCTATGACTTCCTGGGGCTTGAAAGATTACACATCAGAGCTGAAGCATCAGACCCCCAAAACATTGAGTACTATCTCAATGGCATAATACAAATTACTTCCTCTGCATATCCTCTGTGAAAATGGTGGTGAATGCAGGCCTTCTACCTAGCCCAGCACACAGTGTTCACCTTCTTCCCACAATTCCCTTCAGTGCTTACCTTCTTCCCACAATTCGCTTTCACAAGTCACTCCCCCTTGTCCAATAAATAAAACCCCAGTACAGCCCTGGGTTGGCTCTTGGTTCCAGAAAGCCATCTTCATGGCTAGACTTAGGGCCCCTTGGCTCCCCAATAATTATTTATATATATATGTTTAATATTTCATATATTTAATATTTCATATATATTTAATGTATATAATTTTAGGTTTTAGGATTGTAAGTTTATTTTATTTTATTTTATTTGTCTTTTTGAGACAGGGTCTCACTATGCAGTTAAGGCTGGCCTTGAGCTCACTTTTGTAGCCCAGGCTGGTTTCGAACTCGCACCGATCCTCCTGCCTCAGCCTCCCGAGTGCTGGGATTACAGGAGTGAGCCACCACGCCCGGCTAGGATTGTAAGTTTAGACTTCTTAGGCCAAGACAAGAACTAGGAAAGGACTCTGACTGTTACTCTCTTCCTGCTGTGATGAAATACCTGATGCCCACAGGTTAAAAAAAGGAAACATTTATCTTTATCTATTTCATTATTTTAAAAAAATGCTTCAAAAATTCTGATGTCATCCTGGAACAGAGGCAATGCTAATCTTCTCTATCTTGTTCCAGTTTTAGTATATGTGCTGCTGAAGTGAGCCCATGGAAAGGTAGTTTTAGCTCACAGTCTGTAGAGGTCCATGTCCTAGCTGGCTGGTCCCAAGCTAGAGTGGCATGGCAGAAGAGCATTGGTAGGGGAGAAACAGTCCATGGCAGGGTAAGCAGGATGCAGTGAAGCAGTAGCACTGAGCCTCCCTTCCCCTTTACCTCATCAAGCCTCTGGGTTGGTGTCACACACACCCAGGGTGGGGGTTCCATTATTCCACACCCAGAACCATGTTAAAGGAATCAGTGGACTAACTTAAGTAGCACACACCCTTAATCCATATTCATCTCAGGCCACCTCCAAAAGGTCCTACCAACTGTGCATGAGGCTTTAGGGAAGCATTTGGATAAAAGTCATGACAATAAAGTAGTCACGAAAATTTGAGTTTTAGGGTTTTGTAATTCTGGATATATCTCATGACTTCCATAAGCCTCATTTTTTTCATCTTTAAAATGGAAAGAGTAGCCAGGTGTGGTGGTGCACACCTGTAATCCCAGCACTCGGGAGGCTGAGGCAGGAGGATCAGTGTGAGTTTGGGAACCAGCCTGGGTTACCAAAGTGGCTCAAGGCAGCCTGAAATGCATAGCGAGACCCTGTCTCAAAAATACAAAAAAAAAAGGAACGAGTAATACCTATGGCAAAGTATATAAAGTATTTATTTAATAGTTCTTGATACATACAGGGTACATATGTGCTCAAGAAACAATTTAATAATAAATCCATTATTCCAGATTCTGCCAAATAAAATATTCAGTTAAAAAATTATGGAGTCACTTGGAGATCTAGAAAGATTGTTCTGTGTTGTTTATCCTTTTTTTTTTTTTAAATCAGTCATTGTAGATAATGTTTTATTTTATATTCATTTTCTCTGATGGTTTATTTTACTATACAAAGCATTTAGATTTCTTATTTGATAATTATTTTTTGAAATATAACAACATCATTAAATTATCTTTTAAAAGCTCATTGAGAATGCTAAACGTAATAAAGAAAATGAACTGCTAGCCAAGAGAGAGAAACTGATTTTGGAAGTAGAAAAAGAATCACGTCATATGGATGAGTTTACAGAATTTGCAGAGCTGGATCGCATGCAGCAGGTCTTACAAGTATTTAAAATAGTATGACACAGTAACATAACTTTTAAATTAATTAAGTTTATTGGTACATTTTAAGTATACATGATGATCTCATTCTTTATAGGCAATTAGTTATCTGTACGTGATATAACTTGATTCATTTTTCCCTATTCCCCTAACCTTTTTTTTTTTTTTTTTTTTTGTTTCAGAACCTTAGTTTGTTTATTCACTCATTTTTATGGCTGGCTCAGCCCAACCCAAGGGCAGGGTTGGCGCAGCATGTGGTGCCGGGGATTGAACCGTGGTCCCTGAAGCCTCCCAAGCTTTCCCAAGCAGGCGCCTTAGACCACTGAGCCATCCCGCCAGGCCCCTCCCCTAACCTTTCAACTCCTCTTACCTATTTAGGAAGCTTTATTTCTATTTTTTCCTTCTTTTCTCACTGTTTTCTCTTCCCTTATTTCTTTTCCCCTCTTCTCTCCCTAGCTCCCTTTCCCATTTGAACATTTTCTTCTTATTTTACAATATCTATTACACATTTTAGACCTTACTTACACTTTTGTTTTCTCACACCAGAGAACCAGTGTGGTATTCCCTCATGTATGTCTGATTTATTTCACTCAAGAGTGTGCTCTCAGAGTGACTGCATTTACCTAGAAATGTCTTGACTACCCTTCTTTATGGTTTAGCAATCATCCATTATATAAAAGAACCACATCTTTATCCATTCATTGATTGATAGACATTTTAAAATATTAAAAAATATGTTTTCTGTGGCAAAGATAACTTTGCCTTAACTCTTAGGCTGGGGACTGGTGCTATTCACTGTGAGATTTTCTTTTCTTATGCTGGGGATTGAACCTGTGGCAGGATGCACCAGGCAAGGGTTCCGCCACTGAGCTGCACTTCCAGCCCTCTGGCATGATCTTGCTTGTGATTTTTCTATTTGCAAACTAACTTGTATGCATTATTCTTTATAAGTATAATGTTTCAAAGGTATTGTAATATTTAAAGTTGCTGTGCAAATAGAAGGATATGCCCTATGCAGTATCATGCAATCTTATTTTTGCCATATACTTGAATATTTCTTGTAATGAATCATTGTGTTCAGTATGTGACAGATGTGCGACAACTACAAAAACGTGTTCAGGAATCTGAAGAAGCAGTTCAGTTTATTAATAAAGAAGAGGAACTTTTCAAATGGGAATTAACAAAATATCCTGAACTGGATAACTTAAAAAATAACATTGAACCATATCACAAGTTTTTTAATCTTGTTTTGAAGTGGCAGCGAGCAGAAAAACGGTAATTTCTGATAACAATAACAAGTAAATATATATTAAAAAATGGTTAAGATGTAACACTTTTTTTCTTTTGCTGGACAGGGGTTCGAACTCTTGACCTTGCACTTGCCAGGCAAGCACTTGTGCCACGGAGCTTTCTCCCCAGTCCTGGTTAAGATGTAAATTGATTTTCTATTTTTTTTTATTTATTTTGAGGCAAGGTCTCACTATGCAGAGTGCTCTTGAATTCTCTATGTAGTCCAGGCTGGCCTCCACCCTGTGGCAGTCGTCCTGCCTCAGCCTATCAAGTGATGTGGGATTACAGGCATAAGTCACCACACTGAACTCTATTCCTTTTAGTTAAGGGTTTAAAAGTAGAGTTTATTCATTTGAATGAAAACCAAGTATTGTATAGGATAAACATCAAATATTACCAACATAGCATTTAACCTTATTATTATATTTTATAGTTATCATTACTTTTGCAGTGCTGGGGAGTCCAGGGTCCTGCACATGCGAGGCAGGCACTCTACCACCAGCTCTAATGTCTGCCTTTCACATTAGAAGTTCTGTAGTATTGTTTGAGTTTTCCAAGCTCAATCCATTTTTTATATGGATTTACTAATTTGACTAATATTTACTTCCCAAACTGGAAGTATGGGTCAAATCTGCATTTCATTAGGATTGTGATAGTTGTCCATTAGTAATCTGATATTAGCCCAATCAGTGTAGCCAAGATGATGATTTTATTTCCTTATCTCTTTTATGAGCTCTACTTGTGCGATACAGAAAAATGGTTAACTGCTCTTGCCATCAGTTGTCTCTGACAGAAATGAGAGTCCTAGTCTAAAGGCTCAGTGTTGGACTTTCATACTATCTTTCTTTCCTTTCAGCTGGATGGATGGAGGGTTTTTGGATCTCAATGGGGAAAGCATGGAAGCTGATGTGGATGAATTTTCCCGAGAAATTTTTAAGACACTGAAATTTTTCCAAATGAAGCATAAAAAGGAATTACAAGAAAAGAGAAAGGCATCAAGAAAACGATCTGTGACAGAAGAGCTGCCTGAAGAAGAACCAAAAGAGAATCCTACAATTACTATGTGTGCTACAATAATGGAGCAGATAAAGGTTTTTAAGGTATAATATATTTAATACTATTTTAATATGATATACATATTTTCAGTTTTGTTATGCATTATGTAAAATGTACAAATCCATCACCTGATCTTGTGCTTTGTCTAGCACTGGACTAGTTATGTGTAAAACAGACTGGTTAGCATGTAGTCAGTCTTGCCTCACTGGGCATCTGATTTGAGATGAACCAACTCAAAACAGCATCTCTCCATCTATATTACAGTACAGTAATACCTTGGCTGTTGAACTCATGTCATCCCAAATTTGTATTCACACACTGAAAAGCTTGAGAACTGAATGCATTTTTCCCATGAGAAATAATGGAAAATGAAATAATTAGTTCTGAAGTCCCCAAATAATAAATTCAACAACTTTTGCAGTGATTTTTCTTTATTTGTAGTTTTTAAAGTTTTCCCCTTAGCTTTACTGCTGGCATCACTAACTTTCTTTGAAGCCATGGTAACACTGTTTTACACAAATAAAGCACATACATGGAACAATGACGAATGTTTTAACGCAGCAACACAA
>PVJA010036419.1:0-21063 GCA_004027025.1 Myocastor coypus
TGCCAATACCATGCTGATTTTATTACTGTAGCTTTGTAGTATAACTTTAGGTCAGGAATTGTAATGCCTCCTGCCGTACCTTTATTGCTGAGAATTGTCTTTGCAATTCTGGGTCTTTTTTGGTTCCAAATAAATTTTTGGAATGACTTTTCCAGCTCTGTGAGGTATGTCGATGGTATTTGGATAGGAATTGCATTAAGTCTGTACAACAATTTAGGGAGTATGGCCATCTTCACAATGTTGGTTCTTCCTATCCAGGAGCATGGAATATCTTTCCATTTCTTGAGATCTTCTAAGATCTCTTTGTTCAGTGTACTATAGTTTTCATTGAAAAGGTCTTTTACTTCCTTAGTTAGGTTGATTCCTAAGTATTTCATTTTCTTCGGTGCTATCATAAAAGGTACTGTTTCTCTCATTTGTCTCTCAGTGTGTTTGTTATCTATGTAGAGGAACGCCACTGACTTTTGTGTGTTGACTTTGTAACCTGCTATGTTACTGAATTTGTGTATTAATTCCAGTAGCTTTTTGGTGGAGTTCTTTGGGTCTTCTAAGTAGATTATCATGTCATCTGCAAATAATGAAAGTTTTACTTCTTCTTTACCTGTTCTTATTCATTTTATTTCTCTTTCTTGTCTAATGGCTGTAGCTAGTGACTCCAGAACTATATTGAATAGAAGTGGCGATAGGGGGCATCCTTGTCTTGTACCAGATTTGAGAGTAAAAGACTTCAGTTTTTCCCCATTTAGAATTATGCTAGCTGTTGGATTGTTGTTGATGGCTTTTATCAGGTTGAGGTTCTATTACTTTTTGTATATTGTTCATTCAAGTATTACATCATTTTTCTATTCTCTATTTTTTTAATCAGTGTCTTCTTTAGAAGCACTTAGTACTTCTTTTATTATAGGTATTATTTCTTTTTTTACATCAGAAATTATTTCTGATCTGATTTCCTCTATACCTTTCTGCAGTTGTTTCTTTACTTCAGATGCTATTATTTCAGAGATTTTAGGTGTGTGATTTCCAATTTCTTCTATGCTATTGTCTCCTGCACTTATTTTGGGTGAACTCAGGGCCTGAAAGTGCATTTTGCTCCTTCTCTTTGTCATTTTGTATAGCACTTCCTTTTGACCTTTGGTGTAGAGCTTTGATAGGGTTCTTAATCTTAGTACCAGATCTTGATCTACCAAGTCCTAGCTCTTCCAGGTGGGTGTGTCTTGGGTCTGGCTGCTGAGCTCCACTTCTTCCTGCTGCAGCCCTTGGAGGTGAACCCACTACGCCACTCTGGGAAGATGTTCTGCTTCTGGATCAGCAGGCTGAGCCTTGTCTCTAGCCTCTCTGCAGGGAGTTCTGTGACAGTTTTCCACACAGGACCTATCTGATGGATGAAGCTCAACTCACACTCTGGGCTTTGTTGCTGGGTTGAATGAGTTTCCAGCAGGCCCCAGGCAGTCTCCCTCATGTGTCAGGCCTGATTGCTCTGTTCTGTGTCATGATCCTTTGTACTTCCCTTTCCCTTTCCCCTGTCCTCTCTCGCCCTCAATCTACAGATCTTTAAGTCCTTAGCCTGTGTGTAGAGAAACTTCTGCTAGCCTCAGTCTTTGTTTCTTGAAGGAATAAAGAAAAAATTTGCAGAGAAAATAAAATACATAATTGAGTAAGGAAAGCATTGTTCTCTAAGATGCATAATATACATGAAAACCAGGAGAGGACAGTGGCAGTAGTATGTTCATCCAGTACCTATAAAGGAGAGGGGAGCAGTCACAATGTGAATTCTACATTCAGCAAGCCTGGACCTGTGTGGGAAGATGAATAAATGGGCCAGTTGTTTTTGTTTTGTTTGCTTGTTTTGTTTTTTGATGGAAGAAATATGGATCACTGTGCATTAAGTGTCAATTCCTCTCCAGCATTGCTCTTGGGAACTGCCCTGAGAAGTTCCTGCCTGGAGCTGCTTATCAGCTGTTGGGCTGGCTGTCTATGCAGAGATCACATTCATCCATGTTGCATCTCAGGTTCTATAGTTGTTAGTAGAAATGTGCCTCACAGGCATTTTCTTTCTACTCTTACTACACCAGCAAAGCATCATATTATGATTATATTAGATTATGATTTCATATGAGCCTTAATTTTTCAACTTAAGTTAATTGGCAAGTGTCTTATGAGACATATGTGCAGGTTGGCTAGACATTTCTGTATAAACAAGACAGTTGTGTTGATGGTTATAGTTTGTACTTTTTGCTTAGACTTCTTAAGAGATTTGAGACTTAACTTGTGGGGGGACTCAAGGCATGGTTGTCTTAGCATCACCAATTTATCAGTATGTTTCTTATTAGGCAAATGGCCATGAAACCTGCCCCTGAGACACCCCTCCAAGCCCCTGTACCCCACCCCCCATCTAGAAGCAGCCTGCGGCATCTGGAGAAGGCAGGCATTCTTCCTGCTGCAGTGGTTTCCCAGCCCTGCTCCTGCCTGAGTCTGCAGAAGGGCTGTGTGCATCACAGGGAGCTAACCCCCCTGGCCCACACTCAGGAAGGACAGGCCCACACAAGGAGTGCAAGGGAAGTCTGTGCCCTGCTGATGGTGTGGGCCACCCCTGAAGGCTCCATGAGGCTTGGGGCAACCTCTCTGGGGAGAGCACCCTGCATGTTGCAAGATCCCAGGGTCCTCCCAGATTTTCACGTCCCTGAATACCCTGTTCACAATTAGCTAATCCTGGAGCTCTTCATGGTCTATAACTTCATGTGTGGTTCTAAAATACAGCGTGCTTTCTAGGAATGCAGCACAGCATCTCACTTGATTTCATTTCGTTGAAATTTTACTGGGGCCACTTCAGAAAGTCACAGCACCACTAACAATGCCATTCCCGTGTTTTAGTCACACAAAAAATTCCACTGTACTTGGAAAGGCCTTACTAGCAATAAATGGTCTATAGGTGTTGACATTTAACTGATTTATTGTGTCTGCCAGTATAATCATGCCCAAACCTTCCTATAGTGAAATACATACTGTTGCAAATTCTGTTCCTTTTATTTCTCCTTTATATCAGAATTAAGACATTAAAGATATTTCTTGACTTAACGATTGTTTGACCTATGAATTTTGACTGTGGTACAAAAGTGATGTGTATTCAATAAAAATGATACTTCCACTTTAGAATTTTGATTTTGTCCTGAGCTATCAATAAGTGGTCACTGTTCCTTTGCAATGCTTGCAGTGCTGGGCTGTGGCAGTAAGCTGCAGCTCCCAGTCCACCCCATACCATCATGATGGTGGACACTGGTGCTCTACAACATAGTGTGTTACCCAGCTATGATGCTGTGCAGGTAACATGTACGACATGCAGTTTTCAGTTATGGTATTTTCAACCTAGGATAGGTTTATCAGGATGTAGCTCCATGGTAAGGTGCAGAGCATCTGTATATCAATTTGGATATATCAAGTGTGTATTTTATTCCAAAGTGATAAAGGAAAACGTGCAAAATATTTGTCACCAAAAAGGAGTTTTATTAGGAAGGCTGAAAACCTCTGAACTAGATCACCAAGGTTTTAGAGTTCTGCATCACTTCTGCTTTAGAGGCTCATCAGCACAGAGCAAAAATATCTAAGTCAGTGGCTTACATAAGACAGATCTCTCTCTCTCTCTCTCTCTTTGTCTGTCTCTCTTCCCTCCCTCCTCCCTTCCTCACTCCCTCTCCCTCTTCTTTCTCTCCCTTTTTTTTCACCCTCTCTCCACTTCTCCTCCTCTCTTCCTCTCCTTATCCCTTTATCATAAGTTAAATAAAAGGACAGGTCAGCATTTGGATCTGGCATGGCAATCCCAGCAGCCACCAGGACCCAGCCTCCTTGTGTTTCAGTTCACTTGTCTTTAATGCCAGGTTTTCATTTTCAAGACTAGGTCCAAGACGACACTCTAATTATCACAGCCATGGTGTCAGCAAACAGGAATGAGAGGTGCACAGTGAGTTACCCTGCTCTCTGCTGTCTGCCCTCTTCCTAAGTGCCTACCCAGAAATCCCATCCAATAACTGCCTTTTAATCCCTACTTGCCCTGAAGTGCAAGAGGGGCTGGGAAATGTAGTCCTTTTGCAGAGTGCATTGTCCTTTGGAATGGAATAATTCTGATAATAAAGAATGGATAGATAAGGGCCGGGGAGATTGCTCAGTAGAATAAGCGCTTGCCAGGCAAGTGCAGGGTCCTCAGTTCAATTCCCGGTACCACTAAATAAATAACATAACATAACATAACATAACATGACAAAAAAAAGCCAGGCATGGTGGCACATGCCTGTAATCCCAGCACTTGTGAGGCTGAGGCAGGAGGATCGGTGCAAGTTCAAGACCAGTCTGGGGTACAAAAGTGAACTCAAGGCCAACCTGAACTGCATAGCGAGACCCTGTCTCAAAAAGACACAAAAGAAAGAATGGATAGAGGAGTGGCACTGAGCACTCTAGCTGTTGTTGCTGCTGGGGCTGATATTATAGAATACCTCCCTTCCCAGGCTTAGAAAGCTCATGCTCTTCTAAAGAACAAAGAGACATGGGTCTAACTGTGGCCCCTCTCTTTTGTGTATGTGATGACCTTAAGCCAAGTGACTTGGCGCCATTTTCCTCAGCTGTATACTGGGGACACAAATAGAACCTATGTCCCAGGGCCATTGCAAGGTTTAATTTAGAAAGAGTTGGCAAAGGCCCTCAGGAGCCATGCCCCCAACACACACACACACACACACACACACACACACACACACACACTTCACAACGACACCTTTGTCCTCCCTAAAGCAGCTCCCATGGTGCACAGGTGAAGATGCAGCCTGGTAAGCCGAGGAAGCAGGTCTCTAGGAAAACACTCGCCTCACACCTGTCAGTCCTTGGCCCGTCACTCTGCAGAAAGGATGCAGAGACAGCTGGGCTTGGTTTTTCTGGGCTTTTCTCCATGATCCTTTCCGGCAGGGCCAGCCAGAGGCCGAGATCTCAAATGCAATGCAGTTGCTTTACAGCATCTACCTCGTGCTGCACCAACAAAGGCCTGCCTGAGCGGCGGAGGGAGCTGCTTGCTGCTTCCCTTCAGGAGGGGATGTGTCTTGACTGTGCTGTCCAGCCCAGCACCACTTAACACCTCAGAAACCTTGCTCCTTGGAAACTCAAACAGTTACAGGGCGAGCCGGGCGTGGTGGCACACGCCTGTAATCCCAGCACTCAGGAGGCTGAGGTAGGAGGATCAGTGTGAGTTCGAGACCAGCCTGGGCTACAAAAGTGAGCTCAAGGCCAGCCTGAACTGCATAGTGAGACCCTGTCTCAAAAAAGCCAAAAAAAAAACAGTTGCAGGGCCCCATGGGTTGTGCACAAGATAAGCCTGGACTACTGAGTGCCCAGGGCACTACCTCACTACCTCACTACTAGGAAACCAGGCCATGTGGAAAAGACACAGGGCCCAACTAGAAGGCGCTTTCAGTGGTCAATGATATCACTATTTCTACCTCAAAAAGTGATTAAAATATATGAAAATGTCCTATGTAGTTTTAATAATTTTTACATGGTACTTATTGTGGATTTGTTTATTTAAGACTGATAGAAAAAGAAAAGAAAAAGATGTATAGAGAATAAGTCACTATTATGAAAAAGGTACATGAAAGGAAAGAGTCAAATAAAGATATTTATTCTGTCTTCACTAGCTGGACTACATTTCAAAGAAGCCGAATGGTTGATGGGCAGATTTTAATCTTTATAGAAGAATCACAACTAATAAAAGCAAGAAACAGGATTGAACAAAAAAAAAAAACTGCCATTTTACAATTGAATTCATGGATCTAAGCCACAACATATAATGCTGCTGACTCCAGCAGGTGAAAGGAAACACATTTGATAATGGAGAAGCCTAAGTAGAAAATGATATTTTAAGGTCATGGGAGAAATATTAATGCGGATTATGTACTACTACTTGGAAGAATTCTCAACTATTTTTTTTCTATATTTAGGACAGGATCTACAGAGTCTCACTATATAGATCTGTCTCATAGTGATTCTGTTTTCAGCCTCACAAGTACTGGGATTACAAGCATGTGACACCACATCCAGTCTCAATTGCAATCTCAGCAGGCCCTGGGGTCAGGACCAGCACTGTACACTGGGGATCAAACCCCAGCCACTGCACTCTGCCTAAGCAGGCACTTTAGTTCACTCAACTATCAGGCCTGCCTTATTTTCTAATTTTTTATGAGTCTTTACTTAAGGGTAAAATTATGTATGATACATAGGATTTACCTTAAAATGATACATACACCCCAAAATATTAAGGGGAATATTGGTGAAAATGTGGTTGCTTGGCCTACTAGCTGCCAAGAAGACCGGGAAGCACTCTGCCTCTGGGTAGGTCCTCTGTCCCAAGGCATTCCTGAGATGAGTGATTCTGCATGATGATGCAGGAATAAGATTAACTCCACCATCTGTACATGAGGTTCAGAGAAAGAGAAGGGGAGTGGAGAAAAAAAGGCAAATTTTTCCCTTAGAAGGGGAAAACCAATGGCTTCAGCCAAACCTGAGGATTGCTTTGCTCACATACCTGAAAACCTCCCAAGGGCGTAGGAGGCTGAGTCCCCTCCCCTCCCCACATCCACATGTCGGGCTGAAATCTCCTCGGCTGGTTGGGTCACGTGTACACTCCCGAGCTTGCACTTGCTTCACAGGAGCTGTGAGCGGGGCACGAAGACTAGGCTGCCAGCCCCAGCAAAGAGAAGACACAGTGCTCATGACACATCCCCTCACACTTGACCAGATCCAGCCTCTCCTTGTCATCTGTAAAACAGAGGTGACGGCCACTTGCTAGAGGGCTCTATTGGCTCCTGAATGTCCTGGTGCACAGCGATGTGACTGCAGCTGTCCTTGTGTTCATCAACTCCAATGGTTCTATTTGTACTCCTTTGCCAGGGTCCAGAGCTTGGAATCAGCATATGCATGCCTGGTGACAGTCACCTCCTGTCATTGTCATCCCCCTTTGCAGTATTAGATCAGCTTCAAACAGCCCTATACTCTTTTCTTCTACTTCTGGTTCCAGGCATTTGGCAGCTGCTGTTTACAATGCAGTTATGGCCAAGTCCAAGAATCACACCAATCACAACCAGTCCCAAAAAGGGCACAGAAATGGCATTAAGAAACCTTGGTCACAAAGGTACGAATCTCTGAAGGGGGAACTAAACTCAGGACCTTTTGCTAACCAGGTAGATCCCAAGTTCCTTAGGAACATTCATTTTACCAAGAAACACAAGAAGAACCTCAAGAAGATGCAAGCAAACAATGCCAAGTCCATGAGTGCACAGGCCAAGCCTATCAAGGCCCTGGTCAAGCCCAAGGAGGTCAAGTCCAAGATCATCCCAAAGGGTGTAAACTGCAGGTTTGCTCAACTTGCCTATATTGCCCACCCCAAGCTTGGGAAGCATATCCATGCCCACACTGCCAAGGGTCACAGGCCTTGCCAACCAAAGGCCTAGGCTGCAGCTAAGGCCCAGGCTGCAGCTTCTACTTCAGACAAGGCCCAGCCTGCAGTTTCTGTTTAGGCCAAGGCCGAGGCTCCAGCTTCTGCTGCAGCCCAGGCCCCCAAAGGTACCCAGGACCTCATGAAGGCTCCACAGTAAAAGCCTCTTATTTGCTGATATAAAAACAGAAGGGAGTGGCTGGGGAGATAGCTCAGTAGAGTAAGTGCTTATCTGGCAAACACAAGGGCCTGAGTTCAATCCTCAGTTCTGAAAAAAAAAGAGAAAGGATTGGTGTGAGCCCTGGAGTGCTATCTGTAGGGGGCTGGTGTCCTCCTGTGCTCTTTGTACAGTTAAACCTGAGGCAGGATGAGAAAGAAAGAAAGAAAGAAAGAAAGAAAGAAAGAAAGAAAGAAAGAAAGAAAGAAAGAAAGGAAGGAAGGAAGGAAGGAAGGAAGAAAGAAAGAAAGAAAGAAAGAAAGAAAGAAAGAAAGAAAGAAAGAAAGAAAGAAAGAAAGAAAGAAAGAAAAGAAAAGAAAAGAAAAACAACCCTATAACTGACAAAAAATCCTGGGGGATGTGGGAGAGGTGCAATACAGAAACTGGATACACCAATGGATCAGATGGGCAATGCTTTAGCCCAAGGATGTGGTTATAAGTCTTCCGTTTCTTTTTCTTTTTTAAAAATGAGATTCTTGGAGCCCGGCGGGATGGCTCAGTGGTCTAAAGCGCCTGCTTTGGAAAGCTTGGGCGGCTTCAAGGGACCGCAGTTCGATCCCTGGCACCATACGCTGCGCCAGCCCTGCCCTCGGGGTGGTCTGAGCCGGCCATAAAAATGAGTGAATAAACAAACAAAGGTTCTGAAACAAGAAATAAATAAATAAAATAAAAAATTCTTTAAAAAAATAAAAATAAAATGAGATTCTTGCGAGGTTTCTTTTGTTTTGTATGCTGGGGATGAACCCAGGGCCTCCCAAGTATCCTACCTCTGAGCTGCATCTCTAGCCCCAATATGTTCTTTTTTTTTTTTTTTTTTTTTTTTTTTTTTTTTTTTTTTTTTTTTGTCTTTTTGAGACAGGGTCTAGCTATGCAGTTCAGGCTGGCCTTGAGCTCACTTTTGTAGCCCAGGCTGGTCTTGAACTCACATCAATCCTCCTGCCTCAGCCTCCTAAGTGCTGGGATTACAGGTGTGCATCACCACACCCGGCTATGTTCTTTATTGTAACATTTTCTTTCTTTCTTTCTGGACGACTCAGTCTACCCTGGG
Source organism: Myocastor coypus (assembly GCA_004027025.1). Classification (NCBI taxonomy): domain Eukaryota; kingdom Metazoa; phylum Chordata; class Mammalia; order Rodentia; family Myocastoridae; genus Myocastor; species Myocastor coypus. The sequence continues at coordinate 8,734 of PVJA010036419.1, forward strand.
AGTGGAGCTGGTGCAGCATGTGGTGCTGGGAGCAAACCACAGTCCCTGTGGTTACCTAAGTCAGCACTTTAGACCGCTGAGCCATCTCGCTGGCCCCTAAATCTTCTGTTTCTAAAGAAATGGCTTCAAACACCTGAAACAAACTTCTATAATAGCAAGTATGTCTACTTGAGCAATTTGGCAGCTTTATTCATTTGGACCTACACAAAGGCAAACAAATTCTGGTCTTTCCTAACCCTTGAAACTACAGGCTGAGGAATATTTCATGTTTTGTCTTCTTGGCATTGGACAGGAGTCAACTCTCTCACAATGAAGAATTTAGGCTTTTGAAGCAACCTGTATTCCTATTTAAATCCTGAATGTGACCTTGGACCAGAGTTTCTAAGACCCAATTTCCTCCTCTACAAAATGGAACTTGGACTTCCAACTGTGCAAGTTAAATCAAAGAACTGGGCCATTCCCAGCCCAAGGTTGCCCCGCCTCCTGCTCTGTGTCAGCACTGGTCCGAGGAGCAGTGGGCCAGGCCTTCCGGGGAGTGAGAGCTGAACAGCTTTCTTCCTTGGTGTGTCTCCTTTATTTGCCATCTGTCCAGGCTGAGGTGCTGCCTGCCATGTCAGCCCAGTATACACTACCTCTCCACCTCTGGCCTCCCTCAGAATAATGCCCAGGGCATCTTTTGGGCCAGAGTCTACTTCCTGTCTGCCTATTCACCTCCCCCTCCACCTTAGCACCAAGCCCAGATGGTCCTATGGCCCAGGTCCTTATGGAAAGGGATGTAGGGGATAGAAGGACCCGAATAGACCCAGGGAGACCGAGCATCCTGGACTCCTTCACTCCTTCGCTGCTCCCTGTGGACCTTGGTGCTGTCTCCTTTCAGGGACGCTTCTGACTGGGTGGGGCCTGGGCAGGCCAGACCCTAAGGTGACTGCGTCTGTGAGAGCTTCACCCAGCATCCCCTCTGCCTCCTTCTAGCTCTTCTCCTACTTCCTGGTCACGGACATCACCCCATCACTATGTCCAGGAGGGCACGCCAAGGAAGTTCCCCCTCACAGTTTCCTTATAATGATTGCATTTTTCTGAGTTAAGCTCTGTGCAGGGAGATGGTTGAGGGAAGGAGGGGCAGAGAAAGGGGATTAGGAAAGATGGAGAAGGAAAGACTAGCTTCAAATTATTGGGAGCAATCATTCTCGGGTTTTTTGTTTTGTTTTTGTTTTAATTGGATACAGAGTCACACTGCACAGCTCAGACTCACAGTGATCCTCCTGTCTCAGTCTCCCCAGTGCGGAATTACAGGTGGGTGCCACCATACCCAGTTTTGGGGCCAGCACAGCGTGCAGTATCAGGGATTGAGCTCAGGTCCTTGTTCTTGCCAGGCAGGTGCTTAGACCACTGAACTATCTCCCCAGCCCAACAGTTCTCTCTCTCTCTCCCTCTCCCTCTCTCTCTCTCTCTCTCTCTCTCTCTCTCTCTCTCTCTCTCTCTCCCTCCCTCTGTCTCTCTCTCTGTCTCTCTGTAGGAATAGCATGAGACTGAGAACATTTAAGTTTAATGTTTCAGGGCCTGGTGGGATGGCTCAGTGGTCTAAAGCGCCTGGTTGGGGAAGCTTGGATGGCTTCAGGGACCGTGGTTCGATCCCTGGCACCACATGTTGCACCAGCCCTGCCCTCGGGTCGGGCTGAGCCGGCCATGAAAACGAGTGAATAAACAAACAAGGGTTCTGAAATAAGAAAAGCCAGGCGTGGTGGCTCACGCCTGTAATCATAGCACTCGGGAGGCTGAGGCAGGAGGACCGGTGCGAGTTCAAGACCAGCCTGAGCTACAAAAGTGAGCTCAAGGCCAGTCTCAACTGCATAGCGAGACCCTGTCTCAAAAAGACCAAAAAAAAAAAAAAAAAAATAATAATAATAATAATAATAATAATAATAATAATAATAATAAATAAAATAAAATAAATTCTTTTTTAAAAAGCTTAATGTTTCAAAATAAAATGAAGAAAGACACTCTCACCCCAAATCAAATGAGAAAATTTGTCTTCAGGGAGAAAAAAATCAAATGACTGCACTGGAGAAGAATCATACGTTTGATCATCATTACCACTCTGTGAGGCAGGCAGTGATGGAACCACAGCGGGGCACAGGAAATGAAAGCTCAGTGAAGGTAATTGGCTTATCTAAAGCCACACACCTGGCAGATGGCAGCTGGTGACTCAGATCCAGGCATCTCTGGCTCCAAAGCCCCTGGTTGTCTCAGCAGACACCCATTCCTGGGAGGCTTGGAGCACATTGAGTGTAGGGTGGCATCGCTTGCTCATGGACACGACGTGACGCAATCTTCTGGAAGGTTGGGAGGCTGACAAGGAGAGCCCCCCCAAGGGCAGAAAATGGGCACCATAGCAACGGCTGATGAGGCAGATGAGGATGTAGAAGTGGTCAGAGAATGAGCCAGAGGAAGGAGCTGGGCTTGGGGACAGAGCCAAGGGAAGGGAAACATCTGCGCCAATGAAATCAAGCTGGGAAAGGGGCCCTGGCAGCACCTTCCCCTTCCAGGGACTGTGGGTGTCACAGCACCCACAGCCACCCTGGTACCTTCCCTCAACGCTTCCAAGCCCACCCTCAAAATAGCAAAGGTCTCCAGCAGGGAAGTGAGCATCAGACTGCCAAGCTGCCACTGTTTTCCTTTTAAACATCAAAGTGTGTGATTTATACTTCTACTAACATTAAATATTTTGTACATATTCAGATTTCATGGTTCTGCTTTCATAAAAGTAACTCATTCATTTTCTTGTCATTGAGCTGTGCGAGCTCCTCCCTCATTCTGGGTCCAAGCTCCTCAGCAGGTACCTGTTCTGTGTGTTTTCTCCTGCTGCGACTCATTTTCTCAGAGCACTGCAGAGTGTTTCCAAGCCATTTTTCAATTTGATAAAGTCCAACTTACAACTTGTCTTTCAAGGTTCATGTTTTGGTGTCTTCTCTAAGGAATATTTGCCTAAATCTAAGGTCAGAAAGAGTCCGCATTAAACTCTACGACCTATTCTGAGTAGTTTTTATATGGCACAGGTTCAGTTTCTATCTTTGAATATAGATCTCCAAATGTTCTAACATTATTTTTAGTGAAAGACTATGCTTCCTCCCTTGGATTATCTTGGTGTTTTTTTTTAATTAATCAACTATATATGTACAAGTCTGTTTCTGCTTTCTAATCTGTTTCACTGACCTGTATGCCAATCCTCATGCCAATACCAGCCTTGATTTTATGACTTGATTGCATAGTTGTATAACTAGGTAATGTGAGTCCTCCTATCTATTGCTCCTTTACAAAAATGTTTCAGCTAAACATCTTGGTTATTTTGTCTCATTGCTGAGACAAAATACTGGATGCTCAAAGTTAAAGGAGGAAAGGTTTATTTCAGCTCATAGTTAGTGGAGGTTTCAGTCCATAGTCAGATGGCTCCAAGACAGGGTGGCATGACAGAAGCGCATGACAGAAGAGAAACCGTGCTTGGGAGAGAAGGCAGGAGACAGAGAAGCAGTGAGCAGCAGCAGCCCTGCCTTCCCTCTCTCCCTTCGTATTCCATGCAGGAGATGACCGCATTGATCGCTGCCACCCATATCCAAGGTGAGGCTTCCATTACGCATGCCCAGAACTATGATAAGCCATTTAGTTTTCACACACTGTTAATCCCAGTATCACACTCATTATCCATATTCACACATCCAGATCAAGTCATCTCCAAAAAGCTCCATCTAAGATACATGAGACTTTGGAGGGGTAATGAGATACAATCTATAATATGCTATCCTTCCCCCAAAACCCATGCACATCCCTTTATGAAAAAGTATTTAGTCCATCTGTAAGATTTGTTCAAATCCTAATAGTCTCAGCACTGATGAAAATTCCAAGCCCAAAGTCTCCTCTGAGGTTTAAGGCCAACTCCTAGGTATGAGCCCCTATACAAATGAAAAGAAAGTTAAACACTTTCAAAATGCAAAGACACAGTATCATGGACTACTGGACTATGCATACAACTACTTTCTCTTAGCTCAATGAGAAGAAATATTTGCACCAGTAGTGTTTAGAAAAGTTGTCACGTCTGCATCTTGTACTCTGAACAACTACTATGAACACAATAATATGCATTATATTAATTATTGTAGCTATCCTAATAACATGTTTTGAAACTGCCTCATTGTTATTTTTTATTAAAAGTAATAAAATTATTTTTTAAAAAACAAAACAAAATACAACAACACAAATTAGATATTCCCATTCCAAAACATAGAAATAGGACAGGCAGGAATGAAACAAAGCAAAACCAAAAGCCAGAGGAGCAAACATTAAATTCTGTATTTCCATGTCCAGCATCTGAGGTAATCTGTGGCAAGATATGAACTCCAAAGGGCTTAGGTGGCTTTGTCTCCATGGCACCACCGGTGGTTGTAGCTCCCATGGCTTCCTTCTGGACCCAGCTCTTCTCACTCCTTGCAGCTTTCCTCAGAGAATCTACATTCCTGTCTTCTCCAACTTTGGGGGGTCTCCACGGCATGTGAGGCCTCACATTCACAGTTGCACACCCTGACCTCTCAGGGCCACACTGCCTGGCCTTCCAGGCCTTCTTCTAAGATCTGAGTGGAAGCCTTTCTGATTCCATAACTCCTGCATTCTGTATCCACCAAAAACCAGCACCACGTGGATGATGCCAAGGTCTCCTGCTAGCCAGAGCACTAGTCAGGTGTCCTGCCCTTTTGGCTATGGGAGTTAAATATCTGGATTTCTGAGAAATATGAACCCAATTTCAAGAAGCAGCTTCCCTAGGCTGCTGCTGTTCCAAAACATGTGCTCTGATACCATCTTCTCAAAATAGTCTTTAACCTTTGCAATTTGGAGAGGCTGCAAAATGTGACATCCTGATGGTTTTTGTGATGATCTCAGGCCAGCTTTTCTATTCTCCTGTTCCTTCTCAACAACCAAGCTCACCTCTGCTCCACCATTTCAGTTTACAGCTTGACTCTTTCTTGTCAAACTCAAAACATTTGAAATTATTCTGGGGGGTCTCTTGCTCTTAATTCTCAACATAGGTCTGGCTGAAAGCCCCCAACAATAACTATGCCCCCATTTCAACATTAGACTTTCTTGAAATTTCTTCCAGTAGATTAATTAGTCCTTTGCCTTTAATCTCGATCTCAGTTAGAGTCTCTGAGGATGAGAAAAATACAGACAAATTTTCTGCCAAAAGCTAACACAGGATCCAGAGTTCAGTAGACAGTGTAGTCCATCCTAACAAAAAAATCCTGAGCCTGATCTTTATAGACAGCTTTTGAATCAGCATTCTGGTCTTCTGAGCGCTGATCAGAATCATCTATCAAGTTCAGTTTACAGCTTCTAGGACTAACTCTTCAGCTGGCATCTTCAAACTTTCCCAGACCCTTACCACAAGCCAGTTCCACAGGCCTGTGAACCACATGGCCAGGTAATGTCACAGCAACCAACCCCAGAACCAAAGTCTGTAGCAGTCAGTGCTCAGTAGGGAAACAGATTCCATGCAAGATATATATGTAACTAAGGATTTACAAGGTAGGCTTATAATGGCCACCAGCAAAATCAGGTACAGAAGACTGCAACAGGGTTGTCTGTGCAAATCTATAATCAGGAGGCTGAAGCTATACTGGAAAGCTGTCAGGAGACAACATCCTAGGGGAGGGTACAGGCTGGGGCTCCCCTGAAGAAACAGAAGAGAAACTTCCTTCTTTGCTTCCCTTTTATTCCATTTAGGCTGCAAATCTACCCAGAGTTGATTTTCTGTTCTGTTCCACACCCAGAACTATGCTGATACAGTTTAATTGAGCATTGCTTATTTAAATGGACAGGCTCAATTAGTTATCACACTAAGCCAGACTTTTTATTTTTCCCTGTGGATCTTAGAACCAGCTTATCAATCCTGAAAAGCCTTCAAAAATATAGTCTGCTTGGGGCCCGCGGGATGGCTCAGTGGTCTAAAGCGCCTGCTTGGGGAAGCTTGGGCGGCTTCAGGGACTGTGGTTCGATCCCCGGCACCACATGCTGCGCCAGCCCTGCCCTCGGGGTGGGTTGAGCCGGCCATAAAAATGAGTGAATAAACAAACAAAGGTTCTGAAACAAGAAAAGAAAATAATAAATAAAATAAAATAAATTCTTTAAAAAAATATATATATATAGTCTGCTTCTATTTTCTGTGGCTACACCAAAACACCACAGATTAGGTAACTTACCAAGGAAATAGGTTTATTCTGGCTCAGTTCTAAAAACTAAAAAGTCCAAAGCTGGTGACAAAACCTGACAAGGGCTTTCTTCTGCATCCTATCCTGGCAGAAAAGTGGGAGAGCAAGGGGCATGAGGAGTGGCACACGTGAGGCAGGGCTCACTGTGCATGACCTTGTTTCAATAACTCTCTCCTGTGAAAACCAGCCCAATCCTTATAACAAGGCATTTCCAGACCCTACCTTCCACCACCACCACCATGGCATTGAAAGTTCAGCATGAGTTTTGGAGGGGACGGGCCATATTCAAATTGTCCTAGATATTTACCGATGTCGAGGTGAATGCATATATCAATATTAGGGAACTCCATCAGGGCATCAGATACTATAGTGCGCGTAGATGATGATCAGATCACAGACTCTGCTATGAACAGTGCATCTCTCCGTTTACCTGAGTCTCACTGATGTTTTCCATGCAAATCTTGCACACACTTACTGAGATTTTCCCCCTTTGTACTTTATGTGTTTTATGCCCTTATAAATGGTGCTGTTTTATCAGTTTCAAGCTCCAGTTTCTCATGGGTGGTCTATAAAGTACTATAGGTTTTTGGTATTTGTGTTCTGTGCTGCTAAACTCACTTGCCTTCCTTAATCCCTCTTCAATAGATCCTTCTAACTTTCTGTAACCTACATAATCATGCTGTTGGAAAGTGAAGAGTTTTTCTTTTCCTTTCTATTCTGCCTTTTATTTTTGTTTTTCTCATCTACTTGCACATGAGAGGACCCTTAGCATGGTGTTGAGTAGAAGGTCTGGAGGTTAATGATCTTATTATCTATTCTTGGGGGGTTGCCTGCAGTCTTTCATCAATGGTATGGGGGCAACTCTGATTTCTTCATATATTTGCTTCATCAATTTTGAAGCTGTGATTTCAAGCCCATACATTTTTGTGACTGGTATGCCTACCTGATTAATGAGCCCTTTAATGTTATTCAGTGACAGTCTTTATGTGGCAATAATCTTGGTGAGGTTTACATTTTCTGCCACCAACTATGATCACTATAATTTCTGATGTTTAGTATTTGCTTGCTATATTTATAAAAGTCTATTTCTTTTGATCTCTCTGGCTTTGTATTTTTTTTAAAGTACTCCTTACACATGCATTCAGTTGGATATTATTTTCCTCAGTATACTCTGACAACTTTTGTCTTTCAACTGGAAGAATGTAAAAACATTTGCAATAATTATATAGTTGGATTTAGGTAAATAACTATGCTGTTTTTGTTTTGTTTGCTTGTTCTTTTTTAAGCTTTTAAGGAATTTTTCTGTCCCTCTTGCCTATATTCTTTCAGGTTAAGTACCTTTTTTTTTTTTTTTGTCTTTTTTTTGAGACAGGGTCTCGCTATGCAGTTCAGGCTGGCCTTGGGCTCACTTTTGTAGCCCAGGCTGGTATCAAACTCGCACCAATCCTCCTGCTGCAGTCTCCCAAGTGCTGGGATTACAGGCATGTGCCACCATGCCCAGCAGGTTAAGTACTTTTTTTTAAGCATTCCGTTTAAACTATCAATTGACTTTCATCGCTTTACATTTCTTTTTGTACTTGCACTAGGGATTACTTAATTCTTCGTGGCTGATTTTAAACTTATAGTGTGCCATCTGGCTCAGCCCTTATGTCATCGGTGTCACATGTATTTCATTGACATGTATCATAACTTCCATACAGTAATACAGGTTTTCTTTGAAATGTTTTAGGACTTTTAAGTAAATTTAAAAACCATAATAATTGTTTTCAGATATTTGCTACTTATACTTTTCAGTATTTTCAAAATATCTGTATTTCCTTTTCCTTTCTTTTTTATTGTTGTTATTTGTTTGTTTTATACCAGGAATCCACCTCAGGACCTTGTGCTTGCCAGGCAGGTTCATGTGCCACTGGGGTGCCCCTACCCCTTATTTTTCGTACAGTATCATTTCCCTTCACCTTCAAGAATTTCCTGGCTTTTGCCTTTGTTGTAGTGTGGCCATCTGTTACTACCATTTCATTTTATCACAGTTTTTTAGTGCTGTACTGGGGGCTGAACCTAATGAGTGCTGACCTACAGCTTCTCCTTTTCTTTTTTCTTAGTACCAGGGAATTTAAAGCATGGACACTCTACCAATGAGCTGCAACCCCAGGTCCCCATAACCCCTTTTTTATTTTGAAGAGAGCTCTTGTGTAGGCTGGACTCAAACATGTGATATTTCTCCCTGTCTCCTGAGGAGCTAGGATTATGGGAATACACCACCACACAGGTTTTCTAGTTGTTCTCATTTTGACATGTGGTTCTTTCAAATTCTTTTATCTAGAAAGATTTTTTGTCTTCATTTCTCAAGGGATACTTTTTCTTGATGTAGAATTCTGAGTTGACTTTTTTCTTTGGCACTTAAAAACTGCCCCATTACTTGGCTTCCAAAATTACTTATGGGACTCTCAATGACACTTGAGTCCTTCTTCTTTGACATGTAGTATATTGTTTTCTCTAATGGCTTTTGAAATTTTTACTTTATCATTGCTTTTTATATTTTAACTATGATATGCTTACATGTGATTTTTTTCACATTTACACTATTTTTATTTCTCTGATCTTCTTGAATTTTTAAATGTACGACTTTCACCAAATTCAAGGCAATCTCAGCAATTATTTGCAGGAGAAATATATTTTTAAACTCATTTAGGTTAAGGGCCAGTGAGATGGTTCAGTGGTCTAAAGTAACTGCTTAAGAAAACTTAGGCAACCACAGGAACCATAGTTCAATACACAGCACCACATGCTGCGCCAGCCCCACCTCCAGGGCAGGCTGAGCCGGCCATTACAAAAAAAAAAAAAAAAAAAAAAAAAATCATTTAGTTTATTTAGGTTATTTGTGCTTCACTTTATCTGGAACTCCAATTACCCTATGTTAGATTTTGTATTTAATATAACCTTACTGTGCTTTGATTTTTTTTTTTTTTTTTCAGTACCGGGGATTAAACTCAGTACCCTGCACTTGCCAGGCAGGGGCCTATTCTACTGGGCTTTGTCTGTTTCTTAAAACTTCTTTTTTTCTCTTTTTATTATTCAGAATTTGTCTTAGCTGTCTTCTCTTGCTACAATAGTATATCTCAAACTGGGAAAATTATAAGCCGTAGAAGTTTACTTCATAGTTCTGGAGTCTAGGAAGTATGAGACCGAGGTTAGCCCAATTAGTACTTTTTAAAATTTCAAATATTGTACTTCTCGTTTCTAGATTTTTCATTTGATACACATTTATAGATGGCCCCTCTCCCCCCTTGACTCCTGGTGGCACTGTATCTTTGTAAATTCCCAGTGCCTTCGGTACCTAATAAGCCCATCTGACTGCACTTTCTCTCTTCTGTTCTCTGGAGTTCCAGACTTGGGTTATAATGGGTTGCTGACTGATAATGTAAGGGAGGGGCAAATCAGTACTCAGGAAACAAGAGAATCAGATTGAATTCATTCATCAGGAGCTTACTCCTACAATAACTGGCAGCAATATTAATGCATTTATGACAATAATTAAATTTCTTTTTTTTTTTTTTCATTTATGTATTTGGCATAGGATCTCAGTATGCAGCTCAGACTTGTAGTGATCCTCCTATCTCCAGCCTCTGCAGTGCTGGGATTACAGGCATGTGCCACTATGCCCAAACTCATTCATGGCCTTTGTGAGCCCCAGGGGTGGGGCCAATGTGGCATGAGAACTGAACCCTGGTCCTTGTCCTTGTCAAAGCAGGTGCTTAGTCTGCTGAGCCATCTCTCCGGCCTGAGAATGATTAAATTTCAACATGAATTTTGGAGGGTACAAAACAAAGCATCATTGAATACTTCCTCCTGATTTATCTCCATCCTGATTTATTTTCTGGTTCCTCTTTCATTTCCCTTCTTCTATTTAGCCCTATTAGTACTTTTTAAAATTTCAAATATTGTATTTCTCATTTCTAGACTTTTCATTTGATATACATTTATAGATGGCCTCTCTCCCCCCTTGACTCATGGTGGCACTGTATCTTTGTAAATTTCCAATGCCTTCGGTACCTTTATTAGCCCATCTGACTGCATTTTCTCTCTTCCATTCCCTAGAGTTCCAGATATTTCTTGGGTTATAATGGGTTGCACTTTCATAAACCCATTGTTTTTTTTGTTTGTATGCTCATTTGTTTTGAGGTACCCAACATCAATAAAGTTTTTGTTGATGAAGGCAGTCAAGCATTCTTGGGTATGTTGATAAATGGCATTTTTTTTCTTTTATTGTGCTCTGAATTACAGTAGTCCTTCAGTATTTTGTGGTTCAATTTTTGTGGACTTACTATTTTGCGGGTTCTTGAAAACTATTAATCTAAATTATTTGTCACGGCATTTTTGCTATATGGTGGGATTTTGAAGTAGTGGATAAAATGTATCAGTATTTATATGTGTATTGTTTATGGTTTTAATGATTTTCCTTAAAAAAGTTTTTAAATATATAAAAATATATTTAAAATGTTAATTCTAACATATTAAAAGAATATTAAATCAAAATAAAATACACATTTACAGTATTTCTTTAGTGGATGAATACATACTGTACTCTACATATGTTGTAAAAATAATGTAGGTTTACGAGTTTCTAAAATGGTTAAGAATGTTAGAAGTATTTCTAAAAGTATGGAAAAAGTTTGAAGGAGTGTGGGAAGGCTTTATTTATTTATTTATTTATGGGACTAGGGGCTTGAACTCACTACCTTGCACTTGGCAGGCAGGCACTTGTGCCACGGAGCTGTCTCCCCAGCCCTTGCGGGAAGGGTTTATAAAGCCATAAAATATATATAAATACTAAAATCTTATGTTGCTACTTTGCTGATTTTCACTTACTGTGGTAACCTCCGCGATAAGCATGAGGACCACTGTATTTGTGGACTTGTTATGGTTGATACATTGTATCAACTTGAGGAATCTAGAAGTTTGAATAAGTAACTCTGCAGTTCTACAGAGTGTGTTTTAAAAGCGACCTCTCCTGGACATCTGTAGAAGGAAGCTGTGGAGAGCAGGGTAAAAGGGGCAAACAGGAGAACTGTCAAAAGGTAAAACCACCGTCACTGCTGATGGAAAATAAGGCAGAGGGAGGCCTCAAGGCTGAGTTGTGCACGTGCAGCTCTCATAAAGAAATTGAACGGGGCAGCTGCTCTCTGACATAGCGGGCACTAGAGTGACCAAGGGATGTGGGCTGGCTGGTTGGTTGGTTGGACTTGAAGCTGAAGTTGGTGAAAACATAGGTTTGGTTTAGGACATGCTGAAGTTGTATTGTCTCTGAGATGCTCAGTGGAGAAGTGAGAAAACCAGTTGGACCTCTGGTAACAGAGCACCGATGCCAGCCATCTTGTAAGACGCTTTCATTTTGTCAGTCTTGGTTTTCCTCACTGAGGCTCAAAGCTCAGCCCACTTTTGGTCTTCACTCTCCATATCTCACTCAGAGAACTTCACTTTGATCCAGGGATAGGTGCAAATTTAACAGATTGCTACAAGATTCTCATGCTGGGGAAAGATTTTTTGTTAAATTTGAAGAGAATTACATACTTTTATCAGCCATTAATTTGTAGCTCTAATTTTTCTTTTAATTTAATTTTTATCTTTTAACTTTAAAATAATATCAAGCTTTCAGAAGAATTGTAATCACCTAGCACTAGTTCTTTCTTTTATATAAAAAAAAATTACCTCAAGCCTAAAATATTGGTTTGCATCTGTAATCCCAGAGCTTTGAGAGCCTGAGACAGGATGACTATCAGTTCAGGCCCACCATGGGCAATTTAGCAAGACCTTGTCCAATAATAATAATAATAATAATAATAATAATAGTAATAATAATAATATAAAACTTTAAAAGGATTAAGGATGTAATGTAGTTAAGCTCATATCGAATACCTTGGATTCAATTCCCCATACAAAAAACAAAAAACATAGGAGGCTTAGATTCAATAACCTTCAACATCACAAGCTTCACTGGTGGCCCACTGCAACTGCAGAACATTTGACTGTATATGTATCTGCTTCCTCTTAGTCCAAAGAGAAGTATATTCTTTTC
>PVJA010036420.1:0-21111 GCA_004027025.1 Myocastor coypus
ACATTTCAATATGACTCCTTCTCTCCAGTTCCTATTAGATTTGCCAACAGCCCATTTTCTGATGTGTTCTTCAATGTCAGTTTCAGAATATGATACATATTTATATAGAGGAATTTCACATTTGTTGCTAGTTTAATTCCCAAACACATTTTTTGAAGATACTACTTCCCTAATGCTTTCATAACAGGTTCCTTATTAGTGCATATGAACACTATTGATATGTGTGCACTGAGTTTGTATCCTGCTATTTTGCTGATTTTGAACATTAATTTCAAGAGTCTCAGTGAAATTTTTGTGTCTTCCATATAAAGAATTGTGAATTCTGTGCATTAGGACAATTAAACTTCTTTCTTTATGTATCCCCTTTATTTGTCTTCTTCCTCATTATTGTGTTGAAAGATTTGAATATTATTTTAATAGAAAAGGAGATAGTGACATCTTTTGTTTGTTCCTGGTTTTAGAGGAAAATAATTAATTAGGTATGATGTGGACAGTGTATTTGTCATAAATAATTTTATCAGCTAGAGGTAAAATTCTTCAATTTTCATTTTCTTTACAGCTACTATTCTAAATTGCTGATGAATTTCATCTCAGGCTTTTTCTGCATCTAAATGATTTGAATGTTTACCTCTCTTTAAATGATATATTTCTTTTATTGATTTTAGAATGTTGAACCATCATTGAACACGTGGGATCAAGTCAACTTGCTTGTAATATATAGACACTACAATAATTGGTTGTCTTATATACATCAATGCATACCACACATAAGTGAAAACATCTTTTAATAATAGCATATATTTGCATTACACAATCAGTTTATTTTGCATTGGCTAGTATGGTCATAATACATGATCATTTTCACCCCTTTATACCTCTCTTTCATCTCTCTCCTTCTCTGTTCCCCTTCCTAAAGCCTGTCATTTTCCTATATTTCCTCTTTAATTTTCTCATATATTTATTTGCATTGTACACTTCTTATAGAAGAAAAGTTATGTGATACTAAAATTCCACATTAGTCTTATTTCAGTTAGCATTCATTATGGTCTCAAGTTCTACCCATTTTCCAAACAACTGGTATGATTTCATATTTCCTTATGGCTGAATAATATTCATAATGTATATGGCATTTTCTTTCATTTCTTTGTTCATGGGAATCTAAGGTGTTGCCAACGTTTAGAACTAAACATGGATATGCATTGATCATTGTATTCCTTTCGGAATATACCAAGAAGATGGGTATTTTGGTTAAATGGAATTTCTATTTCTCTCTAGATAGATAGATAGATAGATAGATAGATAGATAGATAATCTGAGTGTGTGTGTGTGTGTGTGTGTGTGTGCATGCTCTTGTGTGTGCAATCTGCATATTGATTTCCATGGTGTTTGTACTAGTTCAAATTCCCAGTAATAATTTAGAAAAATTGTTTTCGGACACAGCCTTGTCAACATCTGGTGCTTGTTGCTATTCTGATTGTAAGACAATATCAGAATCGTTTTAATTTGCATTTCTCTAATAATTGAGAATGTTATTTGCAACATATTTAGTCGGTCATTTATACTTCACAAGTTGAGAATGTCTGTTCTGTTTATTTTCCCATTATTTTTTGGGTCATTTCTTTTGGGAGGAATTTGGGGAGGTCCTTTACCGTAGATATTATTTCTCTGTCAGAAAAATCACTGGAAAATATTTTTTTTTCAAATTCTGTAGGTTGTTTTCATTACATCTTGATTGTTTACTTTGCTGTGTAGGAACTTCAAATTGTAATTTGATAAAATTCCATTTAGTGAGTCTCAATAATATTTATTGTGCTGTTGGTGTACTTGTCAGTGCCCGTGGGTTTATTGTTTTACATATGTTATCTTCCAACAGTTTCAAATTTTTTCTTTTTATATTTAGGTCTTTAGTCAATTTTTGTTTTATTTTATGAAAAGCTAATAGATCATGATCTAGTTTCAATTTTCTAATACTAAATAACCGAGCCAGGGAGATAGCTAATTGGAATATTTGTTTGCCTAGCAAGTGCAAGCTCCTAAGTTCAATCCCTGATAATACCGAATGACAGAAGAAAGAAAGAAAGAAAGAAAGAAAGAAAGAAAGAAAGAAAGAAAGAAAGAAAGAAAGAAAGAAAGAAGAAAGAAAACAGAATATTTTTTTCTAGAATTATCTGATAGACAGGCTATCTTTTCTTTAAGATATAATTTTTGTTCTGCTGTCAAAAATATGATCACTGAAGGTTCATTAGAGTACATATGTATCTTGTTCTATCCCTATACCTGATATATCTATTTTTCTACCAGTATCCTATTTACTATATTGTAACTTTAACTCATTATTGTAAAACCCACCACTGTTATTTTTGCTGATGATTGCTTTGGCTATTTTTAGTCTCTTCCACATAAATTTTAGGATTGTTTTTCTTATCCTTTGAAAGATTCTGCTAGCAATTTAATATGGATTGCATTTAATCTACAGATCAGTTTTCATAGTATAGTTACTCTAGCAATATTAAGTCTATGTATCTATGAGCAAGACCTTTTTTATTTTCTAAAATCTTCTTCAATTTATGCTTTCAGAAGTATAAATTCTATAATTGTCATAATTGAAGTATTGACCTTGTACAGATTGTTTCCTAGGTATTTAATGTTTTAAGAAGCCTTTAAACCATTTTTTTGTACATTATTTCTTTGTGCATTCATTATTGGTATATAACAATATTATTGATTTTTTGTGTTGTTGTATTTTAGTAAGGATATCTTAAGTTAATTTCTAGGCTATCCTTCCTTTCAGAAGGCTACTTCTGGAGCCAGACATCTTGGGAGAAGACTGTAGTCTTAGTAATCTGGAAGTCTGAGCAGAAGGACTGTAATTTACAAGCACAGCTTGTCTAATTTAGTGCCTTAGTGAGACATTTTCTCAAAAAAATACAAGGCTGGTAATTGATATGAGTGTAAAGATGTTGACTCAAATACTTTACTGAAAAATTATCTATGATACTCACCCTGAAAAATATTTTTGGTTCTGGGGATTGAACTAGTGGTCTTGTGCATGTTAAGCACACATTCTACTATTTAGATACATCACCACACATTTTACAAAATATTTTGAGATAAGGTTTCACTTATGCTACACTGGAATTTGCAATCTCCTTACATCAGCCTTCTAAATAGCTAGGTTTGCAGGCATGTACAAATTTTGACTCTTCTTTCTCCTCTCTTTCGTACTGTTTTGATCACATATGCCATTATTTTGGACCCCAAAGCAAAAGACTACAAAAATATATTAGAATAATTGATTGACAGCACCAGAGTTTTTAAGAATTTCATAGAGCAGAACTGCTATGCTATCTATAGACTGTATGCTACTAGACTTATGCATATAATTGAACTATGTGGGGCTGGTGAGATAGCTCAGCAAACTAAACCACCTTGTTAGGCATGCTTAGGCAAGTGCAGGGACTGCAGCTGAATCTCTGGCAACATATGCAGCACAAGTCCCATGCCCAGGGAAGGCGGGACTGGCCAGACCCTGGGCTTAGTGGTGCCCACCTTTATTATGAGTGTTGGGCAGGGTAAAAGCAGGAAGATCACCAAGAGTCTGGGCTGTACAGTGAGACCATGAAACAACCAAATACATTTTTAAAAAGAATTGAAATATGTTACTTATATGACTATTACATTGTGTCTCAAATTTAAGGAATTAAAAATTAATTCTGTAAAATACAGCATATCATTCATAAATAGAAGTAAATATAAAATAAATTATCAAAAGGGAGTAAAGTGGGGCCAGTGAGATGGTTCAGCGGTCTAGAGTGCCTGTTTAGGCAATCATAGGGACCATGGATCAATCCCCCACACCACATGCTGCACCAGCCTCACCCTCATGGCAGGCTGTGCCAACGTGATGAAAAAAACATTCAGGGCTGGAGAGATAGCTCAGTAAAATTAAGAGCTTGCCTGGCAAATGCAAGTTCTTGAGTTCAATACCTTGTATTAAAAAAAAAAAGCGGGAAAGGGAGGGGGTAAAGTAGTTTTGACTAATGAAAATAGTAGGAAAAAAGCGAGAAATATTTGATTTGAAGTGACTTGTAAAGATAAAGACTCCATAAGCTATGAGCACAAATAACTTGATTTAAAAACTAAAAATTACAATGTCAACAACATACACGATCTACAATTTTATATTTTTGTCTTTTGCTTCTGATACTACTATCCTACTGTATTTCCTCTTGAGTTACTTGCATTCTTGTGTTCTTCCCCATATAGTCCCTAAATCGCTTTAAAATAGCAAGTGTTTAATACATTTCTCTATGTATGATAGCATAGTGTAAAATATTGCAGCATATTATGTAAAAGATTGAAGTTCATTTTTCAGCTTGATTTTTGTCAAGAAGGAAGAATATGTATAGGATAGTATTAATTTTGAGAATATTATTTATTTTAGAAATCTGTGTCTCATAACATCTCTGCATCATTTTTTGCATAAGAGAAAATGATTAATTTCATTTAGAAGATTTCATGTTTAATAACTTGTTATGTAGTATACTTCCTTTTTTACTTTTTAGATGATGCTCCATTGTGTGCTAAAACCAAATCTTCCTTAACCACAAACCCAGTTGTTAACCTTGCATTGAATGAGATATAAAATTAGATATTGCGCTAATTTTCACACCAGAAAAAATGTTGTGATGGTAAAATTAGAAATTATTTCTTAAAGAACTTATTCCTAAATATGTAACAAAACAACCACTGTGTAAACCTTAAAAATATTTTTCACGTGAAATATATATTATTGATCTAAAACTGACAATTATAATTTTTATGCTATCATTCATTATGTGATTATATCATAAGTTTTTTCAGATCAACTCATAATTTTTAAGTAGCATTATGAGAATATACTTAATGAATTTCATAATTGACTTAATGTATAAGATTGAGATATTTGTAGAATAGTCACGGAAAGGTGCAATAATTATAGTTTTTTTTCCAGATCACTTTTTTTTTTGTCTTTTTGAGGCAGGGTCTCGCTGTACAGTTCAGGCTGGCCTTGAGCTCAGTTTTGTAGCCCAGGCTGGTCTCGAACTCACACCGATCCTCCTGCCTCAGCCTCCCAAGTGCTGGGATTACAGGCGTGAGCCATCACACCTGGCTTCCAGATCACTTTGATCATTCCCAAAAGCAATCTTTTATTTGTTACCAAGCTATAGCTCTTCCCTAATCCCAGGCCTTCGAAACCATTAATTTCTGTCTCTGTAGTATCCTCTTTCATACATTTAATATGTATTCACACTATGTGATAATTTGTGGTTAGCTTCTTCTCATATTTTCAAAACTTATTCACTTAACAGTATGTAGCAATATTACACTCCTTTTCATGGCTTCAGAATAATTTTTAGTACACATACATCACATGTTTGAGCTAATTTTATTTCCTGGAACCAGAAATTGAACTCAGGTCCTAGCATTTGCCAAGCAAGCACTTATTCTACTGAGCTATCTCCCCAGCCCCAGCATCTTATGTTTACAGTTGCAGTGTGTCTACTATGAGGCTACAAAGACAATGCTATTAAAAATATCAGCATGTGGCTTTTTGGAAGACAATTAGCTTTTGATTATTTAACTATATGTCTGGAGGTGAAATTGAGTTATAACCCTGTGTTAAACTTATGGAGAGGTCTTCTCTTTATTTATTTTTTACCTAGGCCCAAAAGTGTTTAAGTCAATAACTTTCAATTTTAGTAGTTTCACAGCTAAACATTCAACTTAAGAAAATTTCTACTTTTGTTATTTCAAATTTTTAAAATTCATTTTAATAAAATAAAATAGCAATGAAACAATTTCAAAACAGTTACAATAATTAATATATTGCATATTGCTTTCGTAGTAGTTATTCAGAGAACAAGATGCATATATGTTATCTTGCTTAAAAATATTAGTACAAATCTTTTTTCTCTTTGAACTAAGAGAAAGTAGTTGTGTATCTATACCAATTATTTTTCATATACATATACTTTTTCACTACAAAATGGCCATTTATTTATATCCTCCTTTTTTTTTTTTTTTTCCACAGATGGTTGTTCCATTGTTGTTTGAGAATCTGTATTTGGAAAAGTCTTTAAAGGACCTTTTCACACGTGATGCCAATTCAAATATTACAGGTACTTGAATTCAGCGAAATAACCTAAGATAGTCCAATAATCCATAGTAATAGTGGGCAGAAATAGCAATTGTCAGAAGCTGTTCACTTCAGCATTTTACAGCTCAGCTTATTAATATGGCTTTACTATTTATAACTGTAATGTCGTATAACTCAGTTGTGTCCCAAATTTTCTGTTCAATTAGATTGTGTGGCCACAGAGAAAAGTGATCAATTATGTATAGTGTGCCTAAGGAGAGTCATCTAGAGAGAAAACACTCTCTCGGTCTTTCACTGAGAGCAAATTGGTCAAGCAATGGCCATGACTCATCCAGATGCATGCCACTGACAAAAGATCTACAAGGTGCTGTACATAATTTCAGGGTATATACTGAGGGCATTTGACTGACCTTGACAGATACAAAAGTTATATTTTTAGTTATATAGGTTTTGCTTTAACTTAGTCTTTGCTATCCAGCAGAAAAGTATAAGCATGAGGAAAGTGCTTAACAAAGTAACTAAAAGGAGCTGGGCGTGGTGGCTCATGCCTGTAATCCCAGCACTCAGGAGGCTGAGGCAGGAGGATTGGTGCAAGTTCCAGATCAGCCTGGGCTACAAAAGTGAGCTCAGGACCAGCCTCAACTGCATAGCGAGACCCTGTCTCAAAAAGACAAAAAAAATGTAACTAAAGGGTGACCACACACTCGGGGCCCCCATCCTGGACCTCAGACAGGAACTTTCTTTCCCTCAACTAATAAGTTCTATTCATTACCTCCATTTGTTCCTAAAATTCACTTTAAAATAAAGTAACTGAAATATTTTATATTCTTATAATCAGTGTCCTATTATTTGACCAATACTTTTTTATTTTCTGTCTTTATAGTATGGCTATCATGGTAGGTATTAAATAACATCTCATTTTGATTATGATTTTCATAAAGACTAATGATATTAAACATATTTAATGTTTATATTGGTCATTTGTCTTTAAGAAGTATCATATATCTGTCTATTATTGAGGTGTAAATTTTCTTTATATTGTCTGGAACTAGTTTCCTTTCAGATACATAGCTTGAAAATTGCATGTCGCATATTTTGAGTTATGTTTTTGTGTTAGTGATACTATTGTTTGCAGTACTTCATACAGCTTTTAAAGTTTTCATTTATACCGTGCATCAAATGTGGCATGAAAAATATTGAAAGTGCCTTACCCGGACTATTTCACAATCAACATTTAATTCAGTGGCAACAGCTTCAATCTTCTCTCTGCAAACTGAGCCCAGACTGGTCATGCCATTGTCCCAGTATTTCTTCAGTGTAGCTAAGTCTTGGTCACTAAACTGAGTGCGGTCCTGTAGCTGAAAAAATAATTGTTTTAAAGTTAGAATAATCAATGAAAACTATGTTCTGGACAGGATCATCCAACTGAGATATATGAGTTATTTTAAATGAAAGGTAGAAAAAGTATATTTGAAAATTCTTATTTAGAGTTCCCACATGATGAAAATAAGTATTTGCACTGTTTTTACTTCTATATCATAATACACCATGCTGGAATAAAATGACCGTTCTTTTTTAACTGAGAAAAATTTACTACAAAGAAAGAAAATAAAAAGTATTATCATAAGTATCACATTCATGGTTTTAGAAAGCTTTATAGTAAGCCTAAATATTGAAATTCTTTTTGCTTATTTTAATAGAATAAATAATGGAATTTGTATATTTCTTTTAATGGTTGCTGGAGCCTTCCTCAGAAGTAAATTAGAAAATTCTATTCTGCTGTCAAGATTTAAGAAAACAAAGGTCAAATGATTCATTCAATAGTGCACAAAATGTTCACTGACAAGTTATAAATAGAAATAGTTTTGTTTTCTAGTGGCTTCATCACTGTTATGTCTTCATTTATGTCAAGGAATGGTAGAAAATATAAAATACTGTTTAATTATAATGTATATCACACAAACCTTGTGTGAATGTGTATTTATGTATTAAGGAGAAAACATATTGATAAAGGACAACAGAAAATTTAAAAGTGGACACTTAAAGTATATTAATAGAGATCAGAAATAGAAAGAAGGGCATAAGGGTGAAGACAGAGAAATTAAGAGATGGTGTGAAGAGCCATAGAGCAAAGAAGGACAGTAGGAGGGAGAGTAATTGTAAGTGTGAGTTAAAAATTAAAGAAAAATACGTCATGAGATACAAGGTGTGTTGCTTTCTTCTGCAAAAGATCTGCAGAAGATATGGGCTGGTCTCGTACAGAAAGGCTAGATTTTTAATGCTTCTTAGATAGAAACTACTTTTAATATTTTACTGCAAACTGAAATTAAATATAGAACTTCCAGAATAAGATTCTGCTAACAAAGGAAAATAGTATGGAGACAGTTTAAAAAATGACATTTAAAAGTTATCTTAGCTAAAACTGATGAAACAATAAGTAGTAGGAAATTTTTGTTTGTTTTAAGCTACAGTCCTTTGAAAAGCAATTTTAAGAGCTAGGAGAATAAGCAATATATTAATTCTTAACTTGCTACCAAAAGAGCTAGATATGTGTCTCTGTGTGTATGCTATTAGATTTGACAAGCTAATACTGTTCTCACTATACAAAAATCAATGAGTAACATTTGTTATCAGTACTAATACTAAATTGCATATTCCAGACGAATGAATCAAAAATGTCATTCAAGTATTTTTTTTAAAAAATCAACAGAAATAGCTCTCATTTTATTTACAAATAACAATTACTTTGTTTTTATGTTCCATTGATTTCAAAGTAGTTGTGGAGATAAAACTCTCAAAATGAGAGCAAAATAAGTGGTGTAGGATTTTAGAAAGATTGAAATAATTCATCATAATAGCAAAAATGTTCCAGAATGTTCCACTGTGCCAAATTATATGAAACAAATTTGACTGCATTACTGTCAGGATGGAAAAAATAATGAGCTCAACAGTCTCAGTCAAATGACTTATAATTCAGTTAAAGGACATAGCAGGCTGATTCATCTTTAAAATTTAGCTAGATAAAATATACTTTGTTGTCCTAGAAATATGCTGTGATATCAGCATTAAGAATGCTGAAGGTGACCTATTAGGATAAACAGGACCACGCAGAAGCCTATGAAGAAGGGCGAATATATTTAAATCTCTTAAAAATAAAATTTAACTAAGACAAGCAAGGTAATAAAATAAAGGTTAACTGTTAATATCCACTTTGAGAAAGAAAATAGTGGACACTTAAATGCTAAAGCGAATTCTTCCATAAGGAAGCCTGGAGTGGATGTCTTGAAGTTGGCTGTGTCCTTCGATTGGACTTTAAAAGCACTTTCATTTTATAAAGGTTCCTGAAGCCTAATCTTCTGGCTCAGAAAAAGCATACTGACACTTATTTTAGTGATTTTATGAAAGCATTACATTAAAACAGGTAATCTTGGTGACAAAAATGAAACTCAGGTAATCAGGCAATTTTATTTATTTTACTTGCTTTAAATCTGACATTTTCAAAGCCTCAAAGACAGTTTCTCAATTTTTTCGTTGATTTAATTTGAACATAATACTAGATGGTCACTCTCTAATGTACTGGCATCTAGTATTATATACAGTTCAGTTTGCTACATTGTTTGTGTATATTTGTCAAATGTGGAACTGACATATGGATATAGATGATAGAGGTATGTATTCCTTTGGAAATAACAATTAAAATTCTAACTCAACTAATGATTTCTCTCAGCTTTTTTTTTCTCAGATTCCCATGTGCATTCACTATGCTGTCTTAATCTAGGTTGACAAGTTGGATAGTAGTTAAAGCAGTTGAGATATCAAGCTGTTTTATAAAAGTCTGTTCACCATTCTGTCAGATTATTACTTCCTTAATCAGAAGACCTTATGCCCTTTTACAGTATATTATGACCTAATATGTGCTAGATAAGGACTCTAACATTAAGCTCAATTCTTGCTTATAAATAATTAATCAAAAAATATAAAAGAAGCTATAGTCATTATCCCTTTTATACTTGTTAATTCACAAAACTAAAACCAAGGAAAACCATACTTAATAGTTTCCTAAGTAGAATTACAGGAGAAAATGCATATGCACTTGAAAAAAATATACAAACAAAATGATGTTATAAATTTTATATATAGTTCATGCCTTGAAGATCTTCTTTAGTTAACACAAAGAGATATCTCAAAAATTTCTTGTGCATATGCTAAGAACTTTAAAATAAAGCTCCAGAAAACTTTAAATGTGCAATAAGTATTGCTAATTATAACAACAAAAGATACAAAAATCTCTAAAATTTGTGCATTTTGTATAACTGAAACTTTATACCTATTGAATATAAGTTCCCCACTTCCTTCTCCCTCTTGCCCCTGGCAACTACTGTTGAGCTCTCAGCTTCTTTGAATTTGACTAATTTAAAAGGTAACTTGTGGAAGTAAAATCATGCAACACTTCTCATTCTGTAACTGTCCTATTTCACAAATGACAGGATTTCTTTTCAGAGGGATTATGGCTACATATAGAATTGATTATTATATGCACACTTGTTCTGTATTTATTCATCTTCAGATTGATATTGCGTTCTTTTCTGTATGTTAGTGATGATGAAGAATATTGTGATTGACATGGCAGGATAGATACATTTCAAACGCTGTATGTTTTCTTGCTGTTAAACTATATATGTCCTAGAATACTATATTACATGCATACAAACATTAGGTCATGCTTGGGAACAAAGAGTACAAATTGCTGCTTTGGGAAGTATAACTTTGTAATAACAGAGTGATATCACATTTAACTGATATGCAAGACAGGAATCAGATTTAAAATCACTCTGTGGGCTCAAGGAGATCTGTAGCCTGCTTTAGGGGATACGCAAGCTCTATGCTTGTGCCTGTGCCAGTGATAAAGAAGACTGTTTGAACACCTTAGTTTAACAGCAAGAAAACATACAGAATGTCATCTGAAAGTCTTCTGTTTCTCCCATTGTCAAGATATATATTAGCTAACGCCTTAATTTTAGGTTTTCTACAACCAAATAGAATTTATGAGCCAAAATATACACACATTTCAATTTGTAAAATGAAGTTCTGAGGGGCTGGAGAGATAGCTGTGTGGCACAAGTGCCTGCCTGGCAAGTGAAAGGTCCTGAGTTACAACCCTAGTCCCACCAAAAAATAAAAAAATAAAAAATACGGTCCTGGGAACTAAACATAGAGGTTTTTGCATAGTGCTCTATCATTACAATAAGACATCAACCACTAGATTTTTTAAAATGAATATAGCTTGCCCATTTTTATCTGTTTTTATCTGTTGTGGGTTTTGCATCCACAAATTCAAAAACTCATAGGTTTAACTTTTCTTTTAACTTCATGCCAGAGAGATAACTCAGTAATATAAGTACTTTCCTGGCAAGCATAAGGTGCTGAGTATGAACCCAGGAACCAAAAACTAAATACACAAATACATAAATGAATGAATAACTAACTAACTAACTAACTAACTAACTAACTAACTAAATAAATAAATAAATAAATAAATAAATAAAAATTCTGGAAAGCTTCAAAAACAAAACACAACAAAAAACTTGAATTTACCCGTGCTGAGCACTCTCTTGAAGGCATATTAATAAAGTAATGTTAAGCGATATCATCCTGTAGCTTCTGGATATTTTACAGATCTTCACTTTCTAATCAGCACTCCCTTCATCATTATTTGCCTTGTGTCTTGTTCATGCATTATGTAAGTTGTCCTATAATGGTTGTGTTTGCCCTGAATATATAAAAACTTTTCATTATTTCCCCTAAAATGCAATTTAATACTTATTACTATAGTATTTACATTTTATTGGCAATTATAAGCAAAGAAGATATACTTTTAATTGTACAGATGTATATGAAAAGATTTTGAATTTTCCTATGAGGGACTTACTAGAGCATGCATGGACTTTGTTGTCAATAGGGTGAATAGTCAAATCATATTTTCTGATTGATTCAGTAAAATACATCTCTGAAAGCAGACCAGACTGCTGAATTTTACCAAACTTTAAAAAGCAATTAATATTATTGCTCTCAAATTCGTGAAGGTGAGGGAATCCTAACTCCCACTGTGTGAGACCAGCATAATCCTGTTTCTAAAATCAGACAAAACCAAACAAAAACAAACAATGAAAAAATAAAACTATAGCACTGGTGTGATATCTCAGGAGTCTAAGCACCAGCCTGGCAAGCTCAGAAATTTGGTTTGATCCCCGGCAACCCATCTCATATTGGCCTTGTCCCAGGCACACTGAACCAGCCACCAAAACCAGACATGGTGGTACCTGCTTGTAATCCCAGTGCTGGTGGTGCTGAAAAAGAAAGATCGCTATGAGTCAGAGCTGTGTAGAGAGACTACACCAAATATATAAACTTCAAAAAATAAATAATATAAAATTATACATTAATTTCACTGATAAATATACAGGAAAAGCCTCTCAACAAAATGCTAGTAAATTGAATTTAACACCACAACAAAAGGGCCAGGGAGATAACTCTGCTGTATAAGCTCCTGGCCAGTAAGTGCAAAGTCATGAGTCTGTTGTCTGAAACTGAAAAATAGAACATAATTTACTGTAGTCAGGTTGGTCTTATCTCAGGAACCAAGAATGCTTCGAAATAGACAAGTAAATAAAAATACATCTCGTCAAATCTCCAGATTAGAAGAAAAGAAAAAAGTGTGATCAATTCAATACACACAAAAATAGCATTTGAGGAAAGCCAAAACATTTTAGTGACAGAAATCAGTGATCAAATCCAGTACAGTATGAATATGTCTCAACAATTTTGATGCATCATCAATTCACAGTCGATGTCATAATTAATGGGGAAAACTGAACACATTTTTTCTAGGATCAGAAATGAGAAAAAGGTTATCCACTCTCATCAGTCTTATTCAGAATGTTTCACCAGAGTAATTTTAGTGAGATTAATTAGAAAAGACACAGAAATATTAATTATGTGAATAGGAAGGGGGAGTCAAATTATCCCTGTTTACAAGTAGTGTTTCTCACTGTACATGGTTTCAGGTTTAATCTTGAGTAGATTTTACTGACCTTGTCAGTTGCAAAAGTTACAAGTTTTGTTATATAGGTCTTCATTTAACTTGGTCTTAACTTTCCAGCATAAAGGCTTAACCATGAGGCATAAAAAGTAAAGCCATATTAACCTGCTAAAGAGTAAAAGGCTCAAGTCAACAGCTTCCAACATTGCCAGTTCTGCCAATAGCCTGCTACTATTATGGAATATTGGACTATACATATAACTACTTCCTCTTAGTTCAGTGATAAGTATTTGTACTAACAGTGTTTAGAAAAGCTATCATGTTTGCATCCTGTGCTCTGAACAACTACTATGAAGACAATATGAATTGTCTTAATTATTATGGCTGTCCTCCTAACATGTTTTGAAACTGTCTCATTGTCATTTCTTTCTTATTAAAATTAAAAGAAATTTATGTATTTCTTTACACAGAGAAACCAAAAGACTGCATCAAAAGACTATTACAACTCATGCCAAGCATGTTGGTACACGCTGTAATCTCAGAACTCAGGAGGCTGAGACAGGAGGTTTGCAGTGAATTCAAGATCAGAATGGGCTACATAAGAAAGGTCAAAGCCAGCCTGTGTTACACAGTGAGAAACAAAGAAAAACAAAACAAAACAAGATTATTGAAACAGATATATTCAATAAAGTAGTAGCATATAAAATACAAAACAACAGATTTTCTACACACTGATAATAAATGTGCTGTAATATAAATCATGAAAGCAATCTTACAATAGCCGCCAAAAACCTGGGAATAGGCCTAAATAAATGAAAGACCTCCACATTAAAAAGCGCAAAACACTTAAAAATTTAAATTGAAGAAAAAGGAGGGCTAAAACGATTGCCGATATTTTTGTTCTAGCCCTTCATGGTCAGTGAGTACTTGGGAAATCAGAGTACCTGTGCTATAACATCCTATAACCCAGTGCTATCCAAAATTTTCTGTTCAAGGAGATTATGGAGCCACAGAGGAAAGGGATTAAAGATTTATAGCGTGCCTAAGGAGAGTCACTTAGAGAGAAAACATTCTCTCGGGCTTTCACAGAGAACAAACTGGTCAAGCAATGGCTATGACTCATCCAGAGGTCTGACACAATGACAATAGTTCTACAAAGCACTGTACATGGTTTCAAAGTAAATCCTGAGGGGATCTGAATGACCTCAGGAGATAAAAAAAGTTCCATGTTTTGTTATACAGGTCTTGATTTAACTTGCTGTTAACCACCCAGCAGAAAAGCTTAACCACAAGGCACAAAACATAAAGCTAGATTAGCGTGCTGAGCTGCATAAGGCTTAAATCAACAGCTTCCAACATTGCCAGTTTTGCCAATAATCCACCGTGATTATGAAACTTTAGATTATGTATACAACTACTTTCTCTTAGGTGAATGTGTAAAAAATTTTTGTACCAATAATGATTAGAAAAATTATCATGTCTACACCCTGTGCTCTGTATAACTAATAGGAAGACAACAATATGCATTGTATCAAATATTGGGAATATACTACTAACATAATTTAAAACTCTTACATTATTATTCCTTATTCAAAATTTAAAAATTAAATTGAAAAGAGCTTTAAAGTATGAAAATTGAAATTTCTGTTAGCCTTTTATCTCTACGATCATCCACCTGATAAAACAACTTAGAAGAGTAAAGGTTTACTTTGTCTCATGATTTTATTATATTCTTGGCTGGTTCCAGTGCTGAGGATCTGAGATGAAGAAGAATAGCACACTCAAAGAGCATGGTGGTAGAAAGTTGTTCCTGTCATGACTGCTAGGAAACAGGTGATTCATTCATAAACGAAAGGACTAGGAACAGCTATATTACCTAAAGTCGTGTACAAAGGATCCCCTCTTCAATTTAGGCACTACCTCTCATTTATATCACTTCATAATACTATGATCACAGTATGATTTCTTCAGTGGTTTACTCCACTGCTTAAGTTATAATACTTGCAATACAATCAATTCCTAAAAGCTGTTTTGGATTCCAACCATAATACTTCCCATGTTCAAAGGTTGCAAGAATAAATATTGTTAAAATATCCAAATTTCCCAAGCAGGTCAACATATTTAGTGCTATATGCATAAAAGACATATTTAGTGCTATATGCTATATAAATACCAAACTAAATTATATATGATTTCCTATATAATTATATAAATTATATACGAAAAAGACCCCTAAAAGACTAAGCAAAGCAACAAAGTTGGAGGCATTATGATACTTGATTTTAAGACATAGACATGGTATACAGAATATGAACACATATTAAAAGAACAGAATGAAGAACTAAAAAAAAGCCACACATCTACAGCCAGCTGGTTCATGACAATGTGCAAAATTCTATGTTGGAGAAGGAATGGGTTTTAAATACATGAAGTGGGTAAAGGTGGATATGCACACGCACAAAATATTACATTTTGACATGTCTCCTCATGTGAAAAATTCAACTCAAAATATAGCAAATACATTATTACACTTAGCGTTAGATATGAACAATAATGCAAAATTTGAAAAAACTGGAGGAAATACTTCACAATGCTGGTACATAAAATAATTTTCTGGCAAAATTCTAAAAGCGTGAGTAACAAAAGCAAGAACTGACAAATGTTGCTACGTAAAATCAATACATTTCTGTACAGTATAAGGAATAACCAAGAGAAGAAAGAAAACCTGTGCAACAGGAGGAAATGTTTTTCTTTTCTTTTACTTTTAATAAAAAATAATAATGTGACATTTTCAAAAATATGTTAGCACTACATTCCCAATAATTGATAAAATGCATGTTGTTGTCCTTGTAGTAGTTATACAGAGCATGGGATGTAGACGTGATGATTTTTCTAATCATTCTTGGTACAAAAAAAATTCTTAACATTAAAATAAGTGAAAATAGTTCTATACATAGTCCAGTATTCCATAATTGCAATGGATTATTGGCAGAACTGGCAACGTCAGAAGATGGTGATTTAACCCTTTTACAATTCAGCATACTAATCTAGATTTACATTTTATGCTTCATAGTTAAACTTTTCTGCTGGGTGCTGAAGGGCAAGTTAAAGCAAGCCCATTATAACAAAACACCCAAACTTTGTGTCTCCCAAGGTCATACAAATCACCTCAGAATTTACATTGAAATCATGCATAGTTCAGAGTAGCACTGCTGTCAGTGTGCCAGGCCTCTGGATGAGTCATGGCAATTGCTTGACCAGTTTGCTCTCCGTGAAAGCCTGGGAGAATGTTTTCACTGTAGGTGACTGTCCCTAGGTACACTATACATCGTTAATGCCTTTCCTCTGTGGTCCCATAATATCCTTGAGCAGAAATTTTGCAAAACCACTGAGTTATAGGATGTTACAGCACAGATTTTCTTATATCCTGAGTCCTCACTGATCTTGAAGGGCTAGGGCCAAAATATTGGTAATGCTTGTAGCCTTATTTTTCTCTAATTTTGTTCTGAAAACTTACGGCTTTAATGCTCAAGAAGAGAAGCTTCATGATACTACTACTCTGTAGCATAGCTACTTCAGCTTGACATCACTGTTTTTCTGAATATCAATCATGTTTCACTTAACTTGGAATCGGTATTATCCATCAATCACTGATGTTCTAATAAGTCTTTATACAATGTGAAAAATGCAGTTACACATTTTTTCACAGACATTTAGAAATCTAAGTATATGTGAAATTGTAACCGGTCACTCCTACCGAATTTTTCCTAGTCTCTTATTATCATTTAATACCGTTTTGTTTTCGTTGGAACCAACCATTTATTTGAGAGCGCATAACAGTAACTGAGATTATATTAGAAGGACAAATCTGAAAGACAAGAATCACAGGCATTCAACACATAATTTTAGTGTTACCCATTGCTATCTTCAGTGGGAAAACTATTTTTGGACGTTGTTAGGACCATTATCTAATTCATCCTGTTTATGTAAGTGGATAATTTTGCTCGTGTCATGTTTCCTCTCTTTTCTGTTTGCAGTCACTTCTTTGTTCAATGCTTAAATCCTTGGTTTCGATTCATCTATGTTATGCATTTCCATTTTTATTTCTTTTTTTGGGTTCTTACCAATATAGGAAACTACACGATACTTACACATGTAGCACTGGTTTATTTCACTTATGAGCATATGTTCAAGATATAGGCACTTATGTATGAAGTCTTATAGTTTATCATTCTTTATAGGTGAGTAATATTCCATTGTATAAAAATAGCACATCATTTTCAACCAGTGTTCAGATGGTGAGAATTTTGGTTTTTTCCAAGATTTGGCTATCACAAATTGTGTTGTTATCAACATAGGTGCACAGATATCTCTATGATATGGTGTTTTCAGTTCTTCTGGGAAAATTCCCAGGAGGGAGATAACTGGATTGAATGGGATTCCCAGCTCCAACATTTTAAAGGGCCTCCACACTTCTTTTCATAATTGTTGCACCAGTCTGCATTCCCACCAGAAGTGGAGAAGTGTACCTTTTTCCTCACATCCTCTGCAATATTTGTTGTTTGTTGCTTTTTTATGGTAGCCAATCTTTCTGGGAGGAGATGGTATGTAAGTGTTGTTTTAACTTGCATTTCATGACTGGCTGGTGATGGGGAGCATTTCTTCATGTATTTATAAGCTTGCTGAATTTCTTTCTCTGAGAAGTGTGTGTTCATCTGGGGTGGCCGTTTCTGGATTGGGACTTTGAATTTTGAGAACCTAATGGTTTTTAATCCTTTATAAACTCAAAATAGAAGACATTTGTCTGAATACTTACTATTTAAAATATTTTCAAATTTTGTGGGTTGTCTTTTCACTTTGCCCATAATTTCTTTTGATGTGCAAAAACTTCTTAGCCAGAGGAGGTCCCAGTTGTTGATTCTTTCAAGTGTTAAATGTGCATTTTGATTTTTGTCCATAAACACTTTGCCTACCCTGATGTCTTCAAGAATTCTTCCTACTTTCTCCTCCAGGAAATTTAGTGTTTCTCTTTTCATATTTAGATTTTTAATCCGTTTTGACTTTAGTTTAGTGCATGTTCATAGAGCTGGATCAAATTTTATTGTTTTGGAATGTAGAGAGTCAATTCTTCCAGTACCATTTGTTAAAGATGCTATCTTTCTTCAAATAAATATGTTTGGCACCTATGTCTAAAATAAGGTGCCTGAGTGTGTTTGTATTTACTTTTGCATCTACCAATCTATTCCTTTGACACTCAGGTCTATTTTTTGCCAATACGATGATGATTTTATAACAATAGCTCTGTAGTACAACTTTAGGTCAGGAATTGTAATGCCTCCAGCCTTATCTTTATTGCACAGAAATTTGTTTGCTATTCTAGGTATTTTCTGGTTCGAAATAAATTGTAGGAATGATTTCTCATTGTCTGTGAGGTATGTTGGTGGTATTTTGATAGGGATTTCATTAAATCTGTATAACAGTTCAGCGAGTACGGTCATCTTAAGAATGTTCGTTCATCATATCCATGAGCAGGGAATATCTTTCCATGTTTAAAAATCCTTTACAATCTCTTTTTTCAGAGTACTGTAGTTTTCATTGAATAAATATTTTACTTGTTTTCATTAGGTGAATTCCTAAATATTTCATTTTTTGGTGCTGCTGTAAAAGGTATTGTTTCTCTTATTTCTCTCTCAGTGTGTTTGTTATCTGTATAGAGGAATGCTGTTGACTTTTTGGTGCTGCCTTTGCATCATGCTATGTTACTGAATTTGTGTATTAATTCTAGTACCTTCTTGGTCGAGTTTTTTGGGTCTTCCAAGGACATTATGCTGTCATCTGCAAATAATGATAGTTTAATTTCTTCTTTACCTATTCTTATTCCTTTTATTTCTCTGTCTTGTCTAATGACTCTAGCTAATGATTCAAGAAATATATTGAATAGGAGTCGTGATAAACGGCATCCTTGTCTTGTAGTAGATATGAGTTTAAAAGACCTCAGATTTTCCCAATTTAAAATTATGTTAGCCTTTGGTTTGTCATAGATGGCTTTTTCCAGATTGAGGTAGAGGCCTTCTAATCCAATTTTCTATAGGACTTTGAACATGAGTGAGTTTTGGACTTTGTCAAAAGTCTTTGCTGCATCAATTGAGAATATCATGTGATTTTTGGCTTTGACTCTATTGATATAGTGTATTACATTCAGAGTTTTGTGCATACTAAACCATCCTTATATTCCTGACATAAATCCTCCCTGGTCACAGTGTATTATCTTCTTAATTATTTGCTCTACTCTATTTGCAAGGATTTCACTGAATAATTTTGCATCTATGCTCATGAGAGAAATTGGCCTGTAGTTCTCTTTTTCAGTTTCATCTCTCTCTGGTTTGGGTATAAGTGTAATACTTGCATCTAGGAATGATTTTGTGAGGATTGTTTCCTTTTAAATTTCACTTAAGAGTTTGAGGAGTATTGAGATTATGTCTTCTGTAAATTTCTTGTAGAATTCAGTGGTGAATGCATCATGGCCTGGACTTTTATTTGTTGGCACACTTTTTATTACATTTTGTATTTCGTTGGCTGCTATTGGCTTATTGAAAATTCTTATATCTTCCTGCTTCAGTTTTGGTACCTTGTACCCTTCTAGGAACCTGTCCGTTTCATCTGTGTCTTCAATTCTATGACAGTAAAGACTGTTAAAGTAGCTATTAATCATCCTCTGAACCTCTGCTAGGTCTGTAGTAATTTCAAACTTTTCATTCCTTATTCCTTGAATTTCACTCCTTTCCTCTTTTTGGTGAGGTTAGCCAGGGGCTTATCAATTTTATTTAATTGCTCAAGTAGCAGTTTTTTTGTTCTTTAATTTTTTGGATTGTTTTTTCTCTCCATTGAATTAATTTGTGCTCTAATCTTTATGATTTCCTCCCTTCTTTGGGCTTTGAGTTTCATTTGCTTTTCCTTTTCTAGTTGGTTTAGGTGCTGTGTAAGAATATTTATTTATTTCCATTCTGTTTTCTGTTTCTTTCTTTTTTGTATAATGGCTGGCCCAGCCTGTCCTTAGAGTGGGGCTGGTGCAGCATGTGGTTCCAGGGATACAACCACTGTCCCTGCTGTTTCCCAAGATTTCCTAAGCAGGTGCTTTAGACTGCTGAACTATTTTGCCACGCCACTCATTCTGTTTTCTTAATGCGTGTGTTCAGGGCTATAAATATTCCTCTAAAAACTATTTTCATTGCATCCCATAAATTCCAGTACGTTGTGTTTGAAATTTCATTAAATTGTAAATATTGTTTCATTTCTTGTGTAATTTAATCTGTAACCCACTGGTTGCTGAGAAAGTTACTGTTTAATTCCATGATTTTCTGGGGTTATTGTGATTTCTTTTATCATTTATTTTCAGTTTCATTGCACTGTGGTCAGATAATATTCATGGGATAATTTGTTTTCTTGCATATACTTAAGCAGGACCTATGCACTAGTATGTGGTCTATTTTATAAAATGCCCCATATGCAACCAAAAGAAATATATATTCCCAAGTGGTTGGGTGGAAAACTCTGTGTATGTCCACTAAGTCCATTTATTCAAGGTTCTGGGTCAGTTATGCTACTTCTTTGCCTATTTTTTGTCTGCTTGACCTATCTTTTTGGGATAAAGGGGTGTAACATCTTTTAAAATTGTGGTATTGGATAGTAGATTTTTCATGTCCATTAAGATTTGTCTTATATAACTTGTTGCTCCTGTGTTGGGTGCATACATACTTATGAGTGTAACCTCTTTCTCTTGAGTTTCTTCCCTATACAGCATATAGTAGCCTTCTTTATTTTCTTTAATAAGTCTTGGTTTGATGTTTAGACTGTCTGCAAATAGGATTGCTACCCCTGTTTTTTTTTTTTTTTTTTTTTTTTTTTTTTTTTTTTTTTTTTTTTTTTTTTTTTT
>PVJA010036421.1:0-21111 GCA_004027025.1 Myocastor coypus
CCCTTCTTTTTCTCCAATTTTTGGTCTGTTAACTTACATTCTTAACCCTCCAGCAGAAAAGCTTTGTGATACTGTTACTCTATAACATAGGTACTTGAGCTTATCATCACTGGCTTTCTGAGTATCAAATATCTTTGACTTAGCTTGGAAATGATATTTTTTGACCATCATTGATATTCTAATAACTTTCCATACAATGCCTAATCACTTTCATATAATCAAATACTAGGTAAGTTGATTAATTCCTTCAACAGACAGTTACTGAGTGCCTGCCAAGTAGCAGCCATTGTGCTAGTGTGAAGGTATGAAAGAATGAGTAGTATATTCATTGTTGTAGAGGATCCAAGTCTAATGAAGGCATCAGATAACTGCAGAAATAATCTAAACCAGTGGTGGCAAATCTTTCAGAGCTTTCAGTGATTAAAAAAAAAAAAAAAATAGCCCACATGCCCTAGGTTTGCTACCACTGATCTAACCTATTGTTTGATTAGTAAATACTGTAATGAAAGTAATTACAGAGGTTTTGGGACCATAAAGGGGAAGCGAAGCATCAGTTTTTCAGGTTGCCTTTCTTGATTATGGTAGCAGAGTATGCCAATCCATTCCACATTTAATTTATTTCCTTGGAACCTGTTTCCTCTGTGTTACTTCTGTAGTCAAAAATATAATTGTTCCACAATCCATCTCCCTTTGTCTATTTTCCCTATTCTAATTTTGTTTCATGCCAGCCTAAAATGAACTTTCTTTTTTCAGTCTAGGCTTTTTGAACTTCCCTAGAAATATGCCATACTTATTTTTAATATGATCTTCAATGAATGACTTTTCATTTTGCTTTCTCCATCCTCTTATTTAAGTACTGACAATTTTCTAAGGCAATGGTTCTCAACCTTTCTAATGCTGTGACCCCGCGATACAGTTCCTCATGTTGCGGTGACCCCAAACCAAAAAATAATTTTGGTGGCTACTTCAAAACTGTAATTTTGCTACAGTTATGATTCGGAATGGCTTTAGGTGACCCCTGTGTTTTGGTTGTTCAGGTTGAGAACTGCTGGGGTTTGACTTAGTTGCTGCTATTACCTCAAACAATCTAATCTGTTAAGTTTATCTGTTTTTCTTATAGCAGTTAAAACATTTATCATACAGTGTTGCCTCACATTGTATTACTTTTGTCTCCAGAGAGATTATAAGCTTCAGATCAGGCATCCCTGTGTTTTTTTGTATCTTTAATAGAGCCTACTTAGTATTGTGCTCAGAAACTTTGTTGAGTTTTAAGTAGAACATTCTTAACATTAAAAGTTGGTAGGCAGGACCGTTGAGATAGCTCAGCAGACTAAGCGCCTGCTTTAGAAAGCACAGGGACCAGGATTCAATCCCTGGCCCTACATGCTACACCTGCCCTGCCCCTGGGTACACTGAGCCTGTAACCAGTCCGGGTGTGGTGGTGCATGCCTATAATTCCAGTGCCTGCAAGGCAGAGAACAGGAAGTTCACTACAAATCCAAGCTACATAGTGAGACCTTGTACCAAATACATAAAATTTTTAAAAAGTTGATAGGCAACAGATTATATTCCTTTGATCTCCTGGTAAAAGGATGTTTGATTTTTAAAAAGAAAAGCTTATTTTGTATAAAAATATAAAAAGAAAAAAATCAATTTACCTAACTAAATTTTCTTTACTGTCAGTTAGTTATAAATGCCAAATTGGTGGAGGTAATGGAAAAATTATTTAACGTAAAGGACAGAGGTTAAGATTCGTTTTGTTATTGAATAGACTATACAACTGTGAAAAAAATCCCCAAACCTGAGTTGTGTCTTCCTTATCTGTAAAATGGGATTAACATTACTCAAGGTTGTGATGGAGATGAAATAAAGTAGTGGACATGGAATGTTTATAAACATTAAGATGATGTATCAGTCTTGGATAGTTTTATTATGGTCACATCTGAGATGATAGTTGAGTTTGAATTTTACAAAAATGCATATTCCTATGCAATACACTTTTTAGAATCACTAAATTAATGATTCATTGATAGTAATGTGTGATATTTCTGGGCTATGTTTACCTTGTTTCCTATAAAAGGAGCTGACTTGTATTTTACTAAAGTCAGTGTGTTATAATAGGGGACTTCTAGTGGGGACACCTAACTCAGACCTGAAGGGCTAAGGTCATGCTTCCTAGAAGATATTAGCCAAGGGAATAGCTTAGAAGAGGATAAGGAAATAATAAGAGGCAGACAGCTAGACACTATTATACTTAGATCTATTAGAAGTAGGGAAATGTGACAATTGTCATCTCATTTAACATTTTTTATCAATGAATCTGCTTGCATCCTTAATTGTAACCACTGAATAGAACTTAGTTGCTGGCCTTGTCATCTTTTCCCCCTTTTAAAATTGTTTATCCTTAGACATTACTCTCGTATTAATCATGTTTTCTGTAGTTTGTATTTATTCTGTAGCCACCAAGTGCCTCCTTCATGCCCTTTTCATAAATTGGAAGACAGGGGAGGGCCCGAGATATGTTTCAGTGGTAGAAGTACTTGCCTCT
This sequence comes from Myocastor coypus, assembly GCA_004027025.1. NCBI lineage: Eukaryota > Metazoa > Chordata > Mammalia > Rodentia > Myocastoridae > Myocastor > Myocastor coypus. Next base: position 2,549 of record PVJA010036421.1, read on the forward strand.
CATGTGGAAGGGAAGGGGCCAAAAACAAACTGAAAATTGGGTTTGGAAGGGTTTTTGTGTTCATTTTAAAAACACTTGCTTTAGATGTTTAGAATACATTTGCAGGGATATGTGTATACTTCATTTTTACTTCATTTAGTAGGAATAGAGAGAAAGCTGGGAAAATATAAGGTTTTAGAATTGTACAATACACTAAAACACCCAGGATAACACCTGGCAGAAAATATACTAGACATATAGCTACTGGATAAGTGTGCTGTAGTTAGTATAGGCAGGGGTACCCTGTTGGGAGCCTCAGGAAGTCAGGAAATTGATCAAGTGTATGTAGATGGGACTGGGCCTTGGTGCCTAAAAGCAAACAAGCTACCCCAGTGCTGGTGCTGAGGAAAACATCCTGCCTGGTTCAGGCTAGCTATTAGTCGCTAAGCAACCTTGTGTCATGTGATACAAACTTTGCAAAAGTATAAATAAGGGATGGTTTTGTGTGCCTTGAGTTAGTCTTGCCCATCAGGCAGACTGGTGACCACCTAGTCCAGCTTGTCATTCCTAAGGCCGTGTCTCCCTGGGGTAGAACCGTTCCCAGTAAGACCAATGGATCCCTACAGTACCTTAAGAGAAGAAAAGATGATGAAGTAAATGATTAGCTGCTAGGTTAAGATCTCTAAGCTAGTGAATTGAAACTAAACCCATAAGAAAATAGGCATTCACAAGAAGGCAGGAGCCTAGATAGTTTCCTATAACTGCTTTATTTTAATCATGTGTCAGAACTTGGCAAAAACTTTAGTAAACTTTATTTAGTTTAGTCTCATAATGAAACATTGTTACATTAACCATATAGAAAATTTGAGGGATAGTTTTCAACCAGGGGTAAATCAGACTGTAAGGTACATTTTTATAGACCAACACTTCTCACCCTGTGGGTGGTGACCCTGGCGGGGGTCGAACGGCCAAAACACAGGAGTTGCCTAAAGCTATCAGAAATATGTGTTTTTCGATGGCTTTTTAAACCCATACTATGCCATGGTGAAATGTTACTTACTGGAAGTAGTAATAAATATTTCTCAACATATAATTAAATATTGTTTTTTGTGATTAATCACTATGTTTATATTATGTTTGATTTGTAGCAATGAGAATACATAATGCATATCAAGTATTTACATTCCAAATCATAACTGTAGGAAAGTTACAGTTTTGAAGTAGCCACCAAAATTAATTTTTGGTTTGGGGTCACCGCAACATGAGAAACTGTGTTGCGGGGTCACAGCATTAGAAAGGTTGAGAACCACTGTTATAGACCTAATGAAAGAAAGAGCAGGTAGTTTCAGTGTTTGGCCAAAGACTTGTAAAGACTTGTGGTAGGTCTTTGAACAATTTGTGGGAAGAATCTCCTTTTAACATTTCCCAGGTTCTTAATGTTTTTTACCTGTAATAATGATATTATGGGACGGGATTAATCTTTTTTTTTTTTTTTGATGGTGGTGGTGGTGCTGGATGGGGATCATGCCCAACCAAGATCTTGTGCAAGTTAGGCAAATGTTCTACCAGTGAACTATATCCCTAGTCCATTACCACGTATTAAATGTCAATGAATATGGTTGTGTTGGAAATACATACTTATTTGTTGATTTTTTTTTAAGTAACCACCCCCTTACATTCTACAAGATCTTGTTTTGTTAACTGTGCAACTTTCTTAGAATTTCAAGATTGGCCATACAAAAAACATAGCTTCTATTGTAGACTACTGCTATTTTAAAAGACAGGAACTCAGACATTTCACAGATATTTAGGGGGTTGTCATTTGGGATATTTTTAAAAAATGGATGAGCTACAAACTTCAGGGCTACCTAACAATGATATTCACACTCTCAGAACTCCTATTTTAAATATTTTTTAAAGACTGGGACTCTTCTGAAATAAAGCTCATAGTAATAATGTTACATACTTAAAAATTTCAAAAGTAATATAATGCCTTCCTTTCTTATAGCATAAAAGATAAAAATGTAAGACTTATGTTGCAGCATTAAATACTTAGATCTAACTACAGTGGGACACTTAATAAGGTGGAACAAGAGCTACAAATGCAGACTAATTATGCATGTGTGGTGTAGGTGACCCAAATACAGTGAGTGCCACTGAACTGGTGATCTGATTTTTGAAAATGTATGGTGGTATACTCCTGTAATCTTTGCACATGGGAGGCGAAGACTGAAGGATCACCAAAAGTTCAAAGCTATCCTGAGCTACATAGTGGGACTGTGTTTCAAAAGTAAATAAATAAATGGCTACCAATACTGAAAAATTCAAGTGTTAAAAAATAAAACTATGCAAAAAGAACTTTATTTGTAGTCCTTTGGTCAGAAATTTCCAGACATTCTTAATGACTTATGAAATACCCTTTCAGGGTGGCAAATGTCCTACCACTTTGAGAATCTCTAGTGTATAGAAACATGTAGTGTTCTCATGTTCTATATGAAGAGAGCAGTACTTGCCAACAAAAGGGAGTATTTTAAAAATATTTTATTGATAGTTCTGTGTTTATTTTAAGCTACTTATTTTTCACTTAAATGTGCTCTGGAACCAACCACGAATTTGAACTGCTTGATCATTGATAGAGGTACTCTTGTTGTGGAATAGTTCCATTCCTGGTGAAATGTAGCTAGAATTAAAAAGGTTAGAAATTTCTGTTGATAAATATAAAAGTAGTTTTAATAATTTTTTATTAATCTTCTTAAAAGATAGCTGCTGAGACAAAATAGTAACACTACTATGTTGTTTCTGAGCAGTTTAAAAATACAGTTTATGACAGTAGCACAAAGGAAGGATGAGAAATGGAAGTGCAGCTACAAGGCTCTTGAATTACACATGATCTCTGATTCAAGGTCAGATAAGTTTCATGAACTGGTCATGTATACTCCCTCTGTAAGAGCTGAGCTCCAAGGGTGGCCTACATTCCTTTACATTCAAAGGACCAGTTCCCTTCTTTGAAGAATTCATCTTCATCTGTGTTGGAAATCTCTGCCATTATGCACAGCATCTCCTACTTTGTACACTGCTCTGCTGTTTTACAGACAGTTACTTTGCACTTATAGTTCCTTCCTTGCAGTTAGTTTCTTGGCACCTATCTTTGTCCTATCTCTTTAATCTGTTGGGTGAAAAGGTTCAGTGTTGTGACTTTGTCTCTAATTTCTATACATCCAGTCCAGCATGTAGTATGATAAAGTTGTTATAAATTGAGCTTTGGTATTTCTTTGTGATAGCTCAGCACTGAGCATTTTTTTCTTCCTCTTAATTTAGAGACATGAAAAATGCTGTCATTGGAAACAACAAACAGAAAGCCAACCTCATTGTTTTAGGAGCTGTTCCAAGGTATGTTTGGCATCTAATCCCCTTTTCTGTGCCTCAGATGTATTTCTTATCCTAAACAGTAATATCCTCTTCGTGAACTTTTTTTAAATGTATTTGGTATAGGGCCTCACTATGTAGCTCAGACTCACGGTGATCTTTGTTTTCAGCCTCCCCATTGCCAGGATTACAGATGTGTGCCACCACGCCTGTCTTGGCCAGCTCAGCATACCCAAGGGCAGGGCTGGCACAGCATGTGGTGCCAGGGATCAAACCCCAGTCCCTGTGCTTACCTAAGCAGGCACTTAGTCTGCTGAGTTATCTCACTGACCCTAAGATCCCCTTTTTAATACTATGTTTCCTATTTTTTAAAATAAATCCTTTTTTTTAAAAAAGGAAAGGTTTTGAAGTACATGAACCATTTCTAAGGAAAAAATAGATATTATAATGCCAAAGAGTGGAATAAAAAGTGAAGGCATTAACATCATACTCACTTTTCAGATCATTGACTTAAAGTGCAAATTTGCTGAATACCCAAGCATTGTGCACCAGTCTGATACTTTCTTTCCCATCTTCTTAGGGACCTTGTTGTTTTTGTCTGGGTGGGTAATTTATTAGGATTCTTAAGACCTTAAACCTCTGCTTGATACTTTCATTGTACTTTTTTTCTGATTTTAAGGATTTTCTGAGCCGGGCGTGGTGGCGCACACCTGTAATCCCAGCACTTGGGAGGCTGAGGCTGGAGAATCAGTGTGAGTTCGAGACCAGCCTGGGCTACAAAAGTGAGCTCAAGGCCAGCCTGAACTGTATAGCGAGACCCTGTTTCAGAAAGACAAAAAAAAAAAAAGAATTTTCTGGCAAAGTTATAGAATATTCAGTTAAATATTCTACAACTTAGTAGGTTTGACTTGTTCCTCTCATGATCTAATCAGCCTCATTTTGGTAGGCAATAATAGTTACATAATTTCTCTTTGCTTCCTTTGCTGCATAAAACTAAGTTTTATATACTTTTATTGTTAAGTTTTATTTGGATTTTGACATTTTGATTTTTTTTCTTTTGATACAGGGTTAATAGTTTTAATGTTTTTAACATTAAAAATTTCAGGGTCTGGGATGCAGGGTCAAGAGTTCAATTCCCAGTACCAAAAGTAAATAAATAAATTAAAAGTACATTAAAAACTTCAAATATATCCTTTAAGTAGCCATAGAGCTCCAGCACCCTTTCCTGGGGAATCTGTGTTTTAGGGAACATAGAGTTTTCCTTTATAAAGAACATAAGGGAGGTGGTCATAAGTGATAAAGGGTTAGAGTTTAGGACCTACTTGGAAATTGGAACATTTTATCATTTTGCAAATGAAAGATTGAAAGAAGAAAGTTGTCCTTTGTTTTCTTTTTGGTGGGACTGGCATTCGAACTCATGACCTTGCATTTGCCAGGCAAGCAATTGTGCCACGGAGCTATCTCCACAGCCCTGAGAAAGCTTTCCTTGCTTGAAGTGCCACAAAAGAGCTGAGTATTCTGTGGCTGGGTATATAGCTCAGTGGCACAGTGCCTCCTTGGTAAGCAGGTAAGGTCCTGGGTTTGATTTCCACTTCCCCCAGAAAAACTCCCTATAATGAATATAATCATTAAATGCTACAGACATGTATGAATAATAGTTAATGTTTTTAAAATAAATAAAAATGATCAGCAGACCTAAACATTTTTTAAAGCCCCTGAATATTTTATAACTTAGACTAGCTCTCCACTGAAGAGCACTCCCCCAAGAAATAGCAGATAACATGGACTATACTTAAATTTCTACAGAGACCTCATGTATACAACTTTCACATCTGCAGTTTGATAAACACTGAAATTGTTATTTATTCAAAATGAAGAGAATCTCCTCTAGATTTTTCCCTGATGGTTTTTTATTAAATTAGCAGCTGATATAAATAAATAACCATAACTGAGAAGATTTGAAAAAAAAAAAATCTCAGCCAATCATGTTTCTTGTTTGTAGAGTATACTGGTAGCCTTTTTCTAACACATTGTTCGGTCATATTAATTTTTGTTTTTTAATCTCTATCAATTTCCTTATTTTTAGATTGTTATATTTACTTCAGCAAGAAACATCAAGCACTGAGCTAAAAACTGAATGTGCAGTGGTACTGGGAAGTCTTGCTATGGGTACTGAAAATAACGTCAAGTCTCTACTAGACTGCCACATTATCCCTGCCTTACTACAAGGTATGTAAAAAAACACTTTTGCATCAGTAATGATTACTGTTAGTTTGCACTGCTTTAAATTCTGATTAAAAAGGTGAATCATATAATTTCTATTAATAGGACTACTATCCCCAGACCTGAAGTTCATTGAAGCATGCCTCCGATGCCTACGTACCATCTTTACCAGTCCTGTCACTCCAGAAGAGCTACTGTATACAGTGAGTTTTGGATGTTTTGAGTTGTTAGTTATATTTCACTAATAACCTATTCCTAGTTGGATTTAGCATTTCCAAATTCCTATTTGTGATACGTAGAAAAGTCTTAAGAAATGTTTGAGTTCTTCCTTAAGTATTAAATGTTTAGGTTTTATAAATAAATAAATAAATAAATAAATAATAGTTTCAGACCATAAGAAATTTATAAGTTGTTAAAAACAAAAGGACCCATCTTTATCTCTTCATGTGACAATTTAAAAGAGCATATTTTATGTCACTCAGTTTGGGTTCACATCCAAAAAAGCAGGTGTTTTGTTTTTAAATTTTATGCATTTGGTACAGGCTTTCACTATGAATCTTGGGCTCATAGTGATCCTCCTGTTTTCAGCTGCCCCAGCTCTGGGATTACAGAGGTATGCCAACGCCACCACTGGTCTTAGTGGCTGGTTTGGCACACGCAGAGTGGGGCTAGCACAGCTTTGGTACCCACAGTTGAGCTGGGGTCCTTGTGCTTGCCTGGGCAGATGCTTAGACCACTGACCTATTTCTGCAGCCCTGAGAGCAGGTTTTGTAGAGAAGGTAGAATTTAACCTGGGTCTTAAATGAATGGATAAGATTCAAAGAAGCAGAGAGGAACGAGTCCATTCTGGAAAGGATCTGTATAAGAATTGCCGTGTGGTAGGCAGAATGATCTGCTATAGGGAGGTCAACATTGTTCCAACTGAAGAGCTGGGGAAAGAACCAGTTTCCAGGAAGCTTACTTGTCAGGTAGAATCAGAGAATAACTATAGAGGAGAACTCAGAGAAGTTTGGAGTCAGTTGTCATACACGTATGAACTTATTTGTGTGTATTTGAGTCCTGAGACAAATATCACCGCAGAGTTACACAAATGTAACGATATCTGCTTTCTATTTTGTTGTTTTTCATTTTCTTAAACATACCAGTTGTGATTCTGATCTTACTTGAAGAATCAGATTCAAAAGGATACATAGGGCTGGCCAGATAGCTTAGCGGACTAAAGTGCCTGCTTAGACATAGCACAGTGGCCAAGATTCAATCTCTGATATGCCTTGCTGATCCTACCCCTGAGACATGCTGAGATGGGGACTGAGACTGGATGTGGTGTTCACCTGTAATTCCAGGGCTTGGGAGGCTGAAAACAGGAGAATCACTACAAGTCTGATCTGTGTAGTGAGACCCTGCAGACTCTGTTTAAAAAATAAAAAAAAAAATAAATAAATAAATAAAATATATATATATATATATATATATATATATGATACATAAAAATCAGAGATCTTGAGGTCTTAGTCAAGACTATAAGCCAGAAGTGGCGTGGGCACAGCAAGAATGCAATGGGGGCCTGTCCTATGATTTCATAGTCTATCCTTTCTTAATTAGACATGTATTCTCTGTCCTCAGTGATACATGTGGCCTATAAATAAGACTTGTGGATCACTTTACATAGTAGTTTCTAAATTATGAATCATCTTAATCTGATACCTCAGAATTTTGTGTGACAGTCTTCAAGAACTCATGCCTCTTAAATCCATGTATTAGTTACTGTAATAATTCTCAACTGAGCATGTCAAAAAAATTACTTGGAAGATTTATTGAACACAGATTACTAGGGCTGGGGAGATAGCTCAGTAGAATAAGTGCTTGCCTGGCAAGCACAAGGGCCTGAGTTCAATTGCCAGTTCACCGATTACTGAATCCTGTAGTTTCTGGTGAGTAGTCTGGTGTAGAGCCCATGGGCTTTCATTTCAGGTCTGTGAAGTATATGCTACTCAGAGCATTCCAGAGAAGGGGCCTTTACTAGTATGACTCTGTTTCCCTAAAATCATATGGTCATCTTTAAAAAGAAGTTAAGCCAATCATCTGTTATACTCTAGGTCAACCTGTGGGTTGCAACCCTGGTGGGGGTCGAACGACCAAAACACAGGGGTCACCATCGGAAAATACATAATTAAACCCATGCTATGCCATGGTGAAATGTTATTTATTGGAATTAGTAATAAATATTTCTCAACATATAGTTAAATATTGTTTTTTGTGATTAATCACTATGCTTAAATTATGTTTGATTTGTAGCAATGAGAATACATAATGCATATCAGGTGTTTACATTCCAAATCATAACTGTAGCAAAATTACTGTTTTGAAGTAGCCACCAAAATTATTTTTTGGTTTCGGGTCACCGCAACATGAGGAACCGTATTGTAGGGTCACGGCATTAGAAAGATTGAGAACCACTGCTCTAGGAATTTCTCACCCACCACAACCCAGGGATAATAGATAGGGTAATTCATATTAGTTAATTGTTTGAACTCTTTCTTCACTCTCTAAACCAGTGGTTCTCAACCTGTGGGTCACGACCCCAGTGGGGTTCAAACGACCAAAACACAGGGGTCGCCTAAAGCCATAGGAAAATACATAATGCATATCAGGTATTTACATTCCGAATCATAACTGTAGCAAAATTACAGTTTCGAAGTAGCCACCAAAATTATTTTTTGGTTTGGGATCACTACAACATGAAGACCTATATTGTGGGGGTCACAGCATTAGAAAGGTTGAGAACCTCTGCTCTAAACTGACTCATGTCTCACTAATGAATTACAGTGTATAGTTTGGAAAAATCCAGTTGAGGCCAACTTGAACTTTTTTACATGACAGCAGTTAAGACCAGAGAGACTAAATTTACAGAGAGATCATCTAAATTATGAAATATCTCCATTTGATGCCTCAGATTTTTTAACCTCAGAGACAGTAAAGAATCCTAAGAGTGCTAGATGGAGGCATAACCCACAGAAAGTAGTCTTAAGTGTAGTTAACTGACTGGTCAGCTTGTAACTCAGTAATTGTAAGTAGCAAGTGAAGCACTCACTGGAGACAGCACAGTCTAGTCAGAAAAGCATAGGATTTCTAATTTTGAATCCTGTTGATCACGTGGGTAACTTTGGGCAATTACATAACTGAGGTTTTTTATTTTTTTCAGGACCAGGGTTTAACTCTTGACCTTGCACTTGCCAGGCAGGCCCTTGTGCCATGGAGCTATCTCCCTGGCCCCTCTTGAGTTAGTTTTGGGTTTTGTTTGTTACTTGTTTTTACTTTGTGGTACTGGGGGTTTGAACCCAGTAACTTCTCACTTTTTTTAAAATTTTGTGTCAGGGTCTTACTGTTATACAGACTAGGCTCAAATCTATAATCCTCTTGTCTCAGCCTCTCAGAGTGCTAGGATTCACAGATGTGCATTACCATACCCAATTTATTGAACTGTTCTTTGCCATATTCAGTCATCTGTAACTGGAGATACTTAAACACAGTTGACAAGCAGGGTGTAGTTGTGAAGCTGTGGGATGGATAATGTTGAAACTGGGTACCAAGAGAACAATGGAGGAAAGGAAAGATAGAAATAACTTTTAGAGGCTGATAGTCTTTTTTATTTAATGCCTATTCTTTCTTTGCTGCTGCTTCCTCCCAAATTTTCTGTCAGTGGAATCAGTTTCCCCTCCACCAACTTAATCTTTTCATTTTCCCTTCCTTTTCTTACTACTTACTTAGAACTTACTGGGGTTTTCTGAGTTTTACATTTAAAAAAACAAAAAAGCTTATGACAACAGAAAGCAATACTAACAAATGGGAATAAGATTCCACTTTTAGGGAATCAATAGCTTTATTTTTCTACTTTTATATATCATCCCATTTGTATATATGTGTGTATGTATGTGCTAGGTTTAAAACCTGCACCTCATGCATGCTACGTAAGTATCTTAATACACAGCCTTTGCCATTCTTTTATTGCTTTCCCTTATTATCATTTGTGAGCATCTACAAATTATGTGGACCAGAAAAATAAACCTTTTTGTGGAGCTAGTTAGGATGCAGCCTCTCAGATCCTACTTCAAACCCACAGAATCAGACTGTGCAAAAGAATAACATCCCAAGAAATTTACACATTTGTTTGTACTTGAGAAGCATAGTTGCAACCCTCTCAACAGCCCTGACTAGAAAGCTTCAGTTCAGTCTTTTTGGCCTGTGCTTCAGGCACAGTTCTCTTTCAGTATGTCAGTTTCTTGGACATTATATGAGGAATTCTTGGAGAACCCCTTGCAGCAGGACAGTTTGAATCATTTCTTTCCTAAGATACCATCTAATTGTTACCAGCAGGCAAGTAGTGGGTTTTATGTGAAAAGTTAATCGTGTAAATTGTCTTGTATAGATTGGAAATAGCTAAAGTCTTTTTTTTTTTTTTTTTTTTTTTTTTTTTTTTTTTTTTTTTTTTTTTTTTTTTTTTTTTTTTTTTTTTTTTTTTTTTTTTTTTTTTTTTTTTTTTGGTCTTTTTGAGACAGGGTCTCGCTATGCAGTTGAGGCTGGCCTTGAGCTCACTTTTGAAGCCCAGGCTGGTCTCGAACTTGCACCAATCCTCCTGCCTCAGCCTCCCAAGTGCTGGGATTACAGGTGTGAGCCACCACGCCCGGCTACTAAAGTCATTTTTATAAGAGATTATAGTAGTTACTAATCTCACTGTAACATCTTGAGATCAAAATTGTTGTTTTTATATAGTAATTCTTGCTTATGAACTATTGTTTATTTTATTAATCACATTTTGTTTCAGATCTGATTTCGGTCAAGTGTTATTGAAATGAAATTGTCATATTTTGATAGTTTATTAAAAAGGAAAGTTCATGCTAATATCGATTGGAGATATTTTGTGCCCGTGTCTTGTGCTCTGAGTAACTACTTTGAAGATGAGATAACAGTATGCAGTGCATTAACTATTTTTGTTCAGTTCTGCTCTATGTACTTGATCATGGAAGTGTTTTGGCAAATACACACACAGTGTCTTAGTTTGTCATTGTCATTCTGTCCTTTCACTCCAGGATGCCACAGTGATACCACACCTCATGGCACTGTTAAGCAGGTCACGCTACACCCAGGAGTACATCTGTCAGATCTTCTCACACTGCTGTAAAGTAAGAACCAGAGTTAATGTTCTCTATAATGTAATATCTTAGGTGCTCATAAGAGATGTGCCATATCTGTGTGTCCTTCCAAAGATAAATTATACATTTATATATAGACTTAATAAAGAATAAACCAGGCTACTAATAATATTTACTAAAATTCTTCCAAATTGTTACCATTTCTTAAATGGTTAGTTACTTGTGTTTGCAAGACTTGTTTGGGTTGGGGCCTGGCGGGATGGCTCAGCGGTCTAAAGCTCCTGCTTGGGAAAGCTTGGGCGGCTTCAGGGACCGCAGTTCGATCCCCGGCACCACATGCTGCGCCAGCCCTGCCCTTGGGGCGGGCTGAGCCGGCCATAAAAATGAGTGAATAAACAACAAAGGTTCTGAAACAAGAAAAAAAAAATAAATAAAATAAAATAAATTTAAAAAAAAAAAAAAAAAGAAAGAAAAAAAAAAAAAGACTTGTTTGGGTAAATTTAAGACCACAAAAGTTCATGTCTTTTCCCCCAGTAGCTGCTGCTTTACTAACTAGTAGGTGCATGTAGCTTGATTTGCAGAAAACGAAAAAGAGAAACTTGTTCAGCCTCAAAGGGTACAGCTGGATTTTAGAATTTCCTCTGAGTAGTAATCAGTCCTGAGTTGTAAGAATGATAGTGTCACTCTTTCCTTGGGCAGACAGAGAATGATATACACCTGAAATGCAGAATTCACAGCATCTGTTGGCTGTGGAAATGTGCTATATAATCAGAAAGGCCTATTCCAGGGTAAATTCTTTATTACCTTCCTTATTTAGGGAAGGAAGAGAAATAGCAGTTGTAGAACTGAGCCAAGGCAGTTCAAGGCAGATATGGCAGTCCCTTCTAGGGCCAAAAATAATGTTTGCCCTGCTTTTTGCAATAAAGCAGCCGTTCTCAACCTGTGGGTTGCGACCCCGGCGGGGGTCAAATGACCAAAACACAGGAGTTGCCTAACGCCATTGGAAAATACATATTTCCGATGGCTTTTTAAACCCATGCTATGCCATGGTGAAATGTTATTTATTGGAATTAGTAATAAATATTTCTCAACATATAATTAAATGTTTTTGTGATTAATTACTATACTTAAATTATGTTTGATTTGTAGCAATGAAAATACATAATGCATATCAGGTATTTATTTACATTCCAAATCATAACTGTAGCAAAATTACAGTTTTGAAGTAGCCACCAAAATTATTTTTTGGTTTGGGGTCACCACAACATGAGGAACTGTATTGCGGGATCACAGCATTAGAAGGGTTGAGAACCACTGGGATAGAGTTTTGTAAGCAGAGGGTAACTGAGAAATCTACACTGTAGTGCATCTGCCTTTTTACATTTAACTGAACGTGGTTTTATTAACTTTATTTAAAATACTGTATTGTTTCTTTTCTTACAGGGGCCAGATCATCAAACAATTTTATTTAACCATGGTGCAGTTCAAAATATTGCTCACCTACTAACCTCACTGTCTTACAAAGTAAGATATTAAAAAATATGGCTACTTTTAAATCTTGGTTTTGTAAAAATATGGCTACTTTTAAATCTTGGTTTTGGTGTATAGAAAGAGGCCTAAATATCTTATTACTTCTTTGATAGGGATTGTGATTGGAAGTATTTGGTCAGTAAAATGGGATTTTTGCTACTTATTAATCTTCTTTTATTGAAAAAAAGTTGCCCTTCTATCTCCAATTTTTTTCCCCAAGATATGGTTGTGCTAATGATTTTCACCTATTAAATAGTATTTCAAGTCTTGCTAATGATTTTCACCTATTAAATAGTATTTCAAGTCTTGCCGGTTACATTTTGTTAGGTCCAAACCCATACAATTAATCAGACCAGGCATTTTGACATGAGTAGAAGATTTATTAGGGGCATTAAGCAGGCTGGCCAGCAGACCAAGGGGCGCTGCAAATAGCAGCAAACAAAGGGGCGGGGAGGGGAACTATAGGATCTTCCAGGGAGAGTGAACACAGGCTGGAACAACCAGGTAAGAGCCACATCACGGGTTTCGGGAAGTAGGGTGGTGCTAGAACAGCTGAGGGAGAGCTTATCTTGGCAGGGCTGCCTACTCTGTTGGGGACCTTCGATGTTAACAAAGAGTTTCCATGGTTGCCTGTCCAGGTCAAAGTCAGGTGGACCCCTTCTGTACTTTTGGGTTTAGCTCTGTGTGGGGCCAAGGGGAAGAGAGTTCAGGGGCAGGGTGCCTGGGAAACTAAGAGGGAGACTATTTGGGGCAAGGTGCCTGGGAAGGTTTGAATCCTGACCTATCAGGTTTCAAGCTGCTGCTTGAGCTGATGCTTTCAAATATCAGTGGCCGGCTGTATCAGGAAGGACAGTAGATTTCTTATTTGGAGCCTTTTTTAGCTACAGTGACTCAAATTCACACCACATACCCATCCATGTATGCGTCAACATTTAAAATGTATTCTATTTTGTACTTTAAGTTCAAAAGTCAGGAGTTTTCAGATTTAGGCATTGAGTTACAACTTGGGCGTTTGTTATTGCCCGACCACCAAGTTTTAGCAAATATTGGGACACTATTCTTGTGTCACATTAGAGCTGGACATAGCAGAATTGGGAAGCAGTCACTTGCTCTTTTGGTCTGCAGCTTTATTTCAGGTATGACCTGCTAATATGTCTATTTTCCCTACCTCAGACATCTGAAGTTTGGTCTTGATGGAGAACTCACAAGGATAGGAATGGGAATGGAGCCTGAAACCAACCAGAGGAGGAGAAGGATGTATATCCTCTGCCTTGCTATACAGAGGCCTAAATCACTTAGCACTTACACATTAAGAAGCAGTGATCGAGGCAGCTGTTTATTATCCCATCACTTCACCATTCTTAAGCTTCATGAATCTCCTCTGTTCTTTCTCCATTTCTAATCCTTTCTGCAGTAGACTTTACCAAATGTTAAAATTTATAGATTCTAGAGGGGAAAATGATCATGTTACTCTTTGGTTTATTACCTGTGACATCTATTCTGTGGTCTCCCTGTGAGGACGTGCTAGTGCTGTAGAGCATTGTCCAGTTGAGAGAGAGGGTTGCTACACATTCCTGTGAGTGCCTGTCAACCTCATAATAAAGGTATATATGGACTTAATTCAGAAATAAGGATGAAATCATTTGATGAAAACTACATGGAAGGAATGAAAAAACAGCTCTCCTAGGACTCCTGCAAATAGTAAATTGCCCATGATCAGGAGGTTGGGCTATTGGTACCATTACATCCAGTAACCTAGTTCTAAAGAATAATAGCACAATTCATGAATACTTTAAAATTAAATTAATCTTCAATAAACTTTTATTTTTATAATTTCCCCTGTGTTCTTTGCCTACATTTTCTATCCCACATACATCTCTATTTCTTAACTTTAATTCTCTGGTTTGTAGTTAGAGAATAAGAAATGTCCTACTTGAAAGGCACTTGAAAATTGTTACATTTCCCATCTTATAAAAGTCATATCTTATTTAATGTTCTTTTAAATTTGAGTGAGAGTTTGTCTTAGTTTTAATTACTATTCTCACTGCTTTTTCTTTTATATTGCTTCAATATTAATTTTAACATTTTATAATTGACTTCTGTACTCTTCAGATATAGTTATTTTTGTTGATCTCATGAGACCTTCTTCCAGTTACTTTCTTTTGTTTTCCAGCAAGGCTGGAGTTTGAACTTGGGGCCTCATGTTTGCCACGCAAGTGTTATACAACTAAATAACACTCTATCCCATTTTTAGTATTTATTTATTTTCCATTTTTAGTTTTTTAAGCAGTGTTAAATAGCTATTTCTTCAAAGGAAAAGTTTATATTCTGAGACATTAAAATTATATTTCAAAAACAAAATAAATCCATATTTTATTTGTTCATTTACCTTTACAGGTTCGAATGCAAGCCCTGAAATGCTTCTCCGTTTTAGCTTTTGAAAACCCCCAGGTATCGATGACCCTGGTAAATGGTAGGCGGAAACTTTCAGTGGCAACTCTATGTGATTTTATTTTTGAACTTTGTGAATTAATAAATTTCTTTAATCTTTGTTTATTTTCTTTCTAGTTTTGGTTGATGGAGAATTGTTACCACAGATATTTGTGAAAATGTTACAGAGGGATAAGCCTATTGAGATGCAGCTCACATCAGCAAAATGGTAAAAGTCAAAACAATGTGGGAAGAAAGAGTTTTATAAATATAATTTTTTTTAAAATACAGAGTATTTCTTGGAGAGTCTAACTTGCTTACTTGTAGTTCCCGTCTTTGAGATTTTGAAATTTGCAAGTCATATGATAGTCAGTTATATTAAATGGATGTGAGTTTTTATGTTGTTGATTTGTTACAATATTACTGATATAACATCTGTGAGTACAGAAAATTATTCCATCTTTAATCTGCTCTCCTTGTATTTCAGTTAAAATAAAATTGAATTTAAGGACTGGCCAGGTAGCTCAGCAGACTAAAGCGCCTGCTTAGGTAGACTCAGGAACCGGGGTTTGATCCCCAGCGTGCCCTGCTGGCCCTGCCCTGGGGCAGTGAGATGGTGAATGAGACTGGGTGTGGTGGTACACATCTGTAATCCAGCATTGGGAGGCTTTAAATAGGAGGATCACTACAAGTCTGATCTGTGTAATGAGACCCTGTAGACCCTGTACTAAGTACATAAAAAAATTTTAAAACAAATAAACAGAATTAGATTAAATGTAACCAGCACACACATATGCTAAATATTAAGCTAGGAAAATATAAAGATAGAGAAATATGGAGGGAGAAGTGCAGTTGCATCATTGATACATTAACAGATAGACTGAACACCTGTTAAGGATTATATGCTAATTGTCTAGTAGAGAACTAGGAGTTTTTTTAATGAGTTACTTATGGATTCTGAACTGTTTGTGTGTATTGTTTTTTTAAGCCTTTGACTTTGTTAGTAAGATGACAGTTTTTTAAGAAAAGTTTTAACAAGCCACAAAATAATAACAGCCTTAGAGATTTCAGTCCTATACAATATGATTAGAAGAATCTTACTAATACCTGGCATACTAGTTATGTGACTAAGCATTAGATGAGCAATATAGAAATATCTCTCAAAATAAATGGTAGTATTTTATTTGATTTGTTGTTATTATTGCCTTAAAATTCTAGAGGCAAATAGTTTTTCTTTTAAAACCTTAAATTGTAAGCACAAACTTCCTTTCTGTCATCTTATTCCAGTTTAACGTATATGTGTAGAGCTGGAGCAATTCGGACAGATGACAGCTGTATTGTA
Source organism: Myocastor coypus (assembly GCA_004027025.1). Taxonomy (NCBI): domain Eukaryota; kingdom Metazoa; phylum Chordata; class Mammalia; order Rodentia; family Myocastoridae; genus Myocastor; species Myocastor coypus. Next base: position 18,569 of record PVJA010036421.1, read on the forward strand.
TTAAAGGTAAGCCAATTCTCTGAAAAACATGAAAATTATACAATAAAATACATATGTTGATATGAATATTGACATATTTCTGTATACATTTATCTTAATGGTTTATGTGTATAGCATAAAACTAAAATACCATGTTTTGTTTTCAGTGGGATGTCATGTAGGTTTTAAAAATTGGTTTTAGATGTATTTGGAGCATCAAAGTGAAATATTTATTTCCCTATCACCATTATTTTCTTTTTTTGGTAAATAGAAGGATAAGGAAATTATAAAATTCAAGTGAAATGGAAGACATAGTTTAATCTTTAATTTTCAGTTTACTGCACAGTCTTATGCAGTTTTCCAGTTCTACAGATAAAAGCTTCATGTTACCCTACAGCTGTAAAAAGTTTAATGTGACAATAAGTAGCATAATAAAACAACCATCATCATTTGGTCTAACAAATGTACACCTGAACTAAAGAAAACTTGGACAAGAGATGATCCCTGAAAGTTCTAAGAGCTAAATGCTGATTTTACTATTTTTACTGCCTTGCTTGATATCCTTTATTCTTTTGTTGGCTCAGACCCTTGATTATGAAAATAGAGGCAATAATTCCCACTCATCTAACTCACAGTAATTTTGAGTAGCAGTATATTAAGTTTCTTATTTGCTATCAGAACAAAGCAAGTAAAATAGATCATGGCATATTAAAAATGGGAATCCAGCCAGGCGTGGTGGCTCATACCTGTAATCCCAGCACTCAGGAGGCTGAGGCAGGAGGATCGGTGCAAGTTCGAGACCAGCCTGGGCTACAAGTGAGCTCAAGGCCAGCCTGAACTGCATAGCGAGACCCTGTCTCAAAAAGACAAAAAAAAAAAAGGGAATCCTCCTTATCACTGTCCAGGAATAAAAGAGTATTAAGATTATTTTGCTTTAGTCTTCAGTGAATAGAATCAATTTACTCAGGAGATTGAAGGATCTCCTAAGTAAACAGCTTCTCCTAAGTAAACAGCTGTACAAGTTTGAGGACTGCTGTACAAGTCATTGTTTATTTACTTCTCTTAAGCTTTATTTTCACATTAATAGAAGTCTCTGTGTAGTATTTGCAAATGTTAAATTCAAAACTTCATGACTTTATGGTGTCAGTAAATATCAGTAGCCAGGAAAAGAATTAGCCTTTTCTTCTATAACGTAGAATTGAATTATAAAACCTAATAGGAAACAATAGTGAATAAAAAAAAAAATGCTAAGTTCTGTGGTGAAGACTTTGATAATAGAAACTTAGGAAATAATATAGTTGATGCAGTAGTTGAAGAATTCTAACACTTCACTTTCTACTGTGACATCCTTGAAATTGGATTTATCATCCCTAGAAATAGTAAATACACAGAATGTTCTTACTGAAAGCTTAGTATAAATAAATTACTAAGACCATCGCCACGATTTTGAAGGACCTCAAAAGTAAAACTGAACTAGTAGATACCACATGATCATTCCAGCAAGTTCTTAGGAAAACCTAACCATTGGGACTGATGCATTTTATTCACATTTTAGGAGAGTTGTTGGAATCTTAAAAAAAGATAAGATCACCAGTCTTTTAAAGTTGTGTTTTGGCTTTGCAACTCTACATATTAACCCCCAAAACAGAAAATAAAATCTATCTCAACCATCTTTTTGCTAAGGAAAGGACACTGTACTTTTCCTAAAGTAGTCATCCTTGATTAAAGTACTAGATCTCTGTTAGGTAAGCAAAACCATCAGATATAATTTATTAGGGATTCTTAAAAGTGTTTTATAAGGTTTTCAAAAAAGCTTCAGTTTCATTACAAAAACTTATTAGAGCTCCTGCTAATATGGTTGGTATGCAAGTTTACTGTGTCACCACAAATGATAAATCTGCACTGAATTTTGTTTTTGCATTTTAATATCTTTTGTCTCTGAAAGTCAATACAGGAAATACTTCATCATAAACAGGGCTTCCAGTACAGAACATTGAGTTTATTCAGCACTATATCATCAAGGTTTTGCCTTTGACAAAAAACAGGTAATTCATCTCCCTACCTTTCAGACATTGCCTTGTTTGGTTCGGATGTGCAGCAAGGAAAGATTGCTAGAGGAGAGAGTTGAAGGAGCTGAAACACTCGCATATCTGATTGAGCCAGATGTTGAGCTACAGAGAATTGCTAGCATTACGGATCACCTCATTGCCATGCTTGCTGATTATTTCAAGTATCCCAGCTCAGTGAGTGCCATCACTGATATAAAAAGGGTATGTTCTCTCTTACTTTTTAGCAGATGGCAGGAGGGATAAGTTTTTCCTACCGCTAACAATTTTGAACCAGTTGCTAATTATAGTTCAAAGGTCTTTTAAATAAAGGAATCTTTTGTGTTTTTACTGGTGAGTTTTTTAAGCCAATTTATTTAATGTTTATTTTCAGGTTTTTTTTTTCCCCCCAGTACCAGGGATTGAACTCAGGACCTTGCACTTGCCAGGCAAGCACTTATTCTACTGAGCTATCTTCCTGACCCTCAGGAAATTTTTTTTTTTTTTTTTTTTTTTTTT